>JAQZBX010005616.1:0-55768 GCA_029593785.1 Cabassous unicinctus
AACCCAGGGCCTCTCATATGGTAAACGGGGGCTCTATCCATTGAGCCACACCCGCTTCCTGCCGTGAGGTTGCTGCATCAGCCCACCGCACCGCTCAGGCCAGCGTGCCCTCACAAGGAGGCCTCGGGAAGCGAACCCGGGCCTCCCATATGGTAAACGGGGACTCTATCCATTGAGCCACACCAGCTTCCCTCCTATTTCCTTTTAAGGCTCCGTGGGCCCAGCTTCTTCTGTGTATCTTAGCTGTAGGCTGGCATAGGGCTCAGCTGCTCTGTTCTCTTCAGCTGCAAGCTATCAGGTGAATGGCTCATCTCTCTTCCCGGGGCTGCAGGATCAAAGCTGACAAAATTCTCTCCCCTGGCAATTATGGAGCTCCCTTCATTCCTGTGCATGTCTTCTTCTGTTTTCTTGATTGAGTGTCCGTTTTTATAGCCCACCAAGGGAGTGGAGACTCAACCCTGTACACCCTAATGATATTGTTGAATCAAAGCCCTAATCTTGATTTAATCAAGTAAACATAATGCCTTTGAATTTAAATCAATCAAAGGGTATCATGCCAAGAGGAACAGACCAGTTTACAAACATAATCAATATCTTTTTGGAATTCATAAATAATATCGAATTGCCACACCCATACTCTGGATTTTAGCTCTATGTTTTTATTATTCTTGTTTAGTCATATTAGTGAGATCATACAAAATTTGTCCTTTTGTGTCTGGCTTATTTCCATCAACATAATGTCCTCAAGGTTCATCCATGTTGTCATATGTGTCCCAATTTCATTTCTTCTTATAGCAGCATAGTATTCCATCATATGTATTTGTCACATTTTATCTATTCCTCACTTGATGGACATTTGGGCTGTTTCCATATTTTGGCAACTGTGAATAATGCCACTATAAACATTGGTATGCAAATGTCTTTTCGTTTCACTGTTTTCAGTTCTTCTGGATATATTCCTAGTAGAGGAATTGCAGGATCATATGGAGGTTCTATATTTAGTTTCATGAGGAACTGCCAATCTGTCTTCAACAAAGGCTGCACCCTGCTACATTCTCACTGTATTAGTCAGCCAAAGGGGTGCTGATGCAAAATACCAGAAATCTGTTAGCTTTTATAAAGGGTATTTATTTGGGGTAGAAGCTTACAGTTACCAGGCCATAAAGCATAAGTTACTTCTCTCACCAAAGTCTGTTGCCACGTGTTGGAGCAAGATAGAAGCTGATGTCTGCCAAGCGTTCAGGCTTCCTGGGTTCCTCTCTTCCTGGGGCTCGATTCTTTCTGGGCTCAGCTGCTCTGCTCCTCTGTGTGCTTACTTCCCAGGCTCCAGCTCAAAAGTCCAAACTCCCTTCTCTGTGGTGTAGTTTCCTACAGATGTGGCCCAATCGAAGCCCCAATCATTATTTAAACAAGTAAAAGTGAAACCTCTGAGTCCCATATAATCTAATATGCCCAGAAGGACAGACCAGTTTAAAAACATAATCCAATATCTATTTTTGGAATTTATAAATGATATCAAACTGCTACACCCACCAACAGTGAAGGAGTGTTCCTATTTCTCCACATCCTTTCCAGCACTTGTTTTCTGTTTTTTAAATAATGGCCATTCTGTGAGGTGTGAGATGATATCTCATTTTAGTTTTGATTTGCATTTTTCTTCTTTTTTTAAACAATTTATTGAGGTATATCATTCATACATGAACATACATAAACTATAAGTGTTCAGTAAACATCGTGAACTTACAAAACAAACATGTATAACATCATAGAGTGCTCCCACACATCACCCCCCCCAAACACCCTGTGAAACATTTGTTAACAAATCATGAAAAAGCATCGTCAAAATATTTCTGTAGCTATAGTCCATATCTTCCTCCCCTATACATTTTTTTAAAGGATTTATTTATTTATTTATTTATTTACTTTTATCCATTTTTACCCCCCCCCACCCCCGTTCTTGCTGTTTCTTTGTCACTGGGCAACTCTCTGCATCCATTTCCTGCCCTCTCTTCTTATCCTTCTCCTCCTGTCTTCACTTGGATTCAATCCTTGGAATCTTTGATGTGGGAGAGAGTCGTCCTACTGCCTGTGCCACCTTAGTTCCTGGTTTTTCAGTGCATCTCATCTTGGTTCTCCCTTGTGTCAATCTCCTGTTATGTCATCATCTTGCTGTGTGGCTCACGGGATCTGGTCACGCACGGGATCTGGCGTCACAGGATCTGGTGACGCACCCGCTTGTAGGTCCTGGTGGCCCAAGTGCCTTCTATATTGTTTTTTTTTAGTTTTTACTGGGATGTCCCAGGGATCAAACCCAGGTCCCTTCATATGGGAGATGGATGCCCAACCACCCAAGCCATATCTGTCCCCCTGCTATATCTGTTCTGCCCCACCTGGGTAGGCTTCACAACCTTGTCAAAAGTCACTTGATCATAGATGCAAGGGTCTGTTTCAGAACCATCAATTTGCTCCCATTTGTCTGTATGTTTGTTGTTTTTACAACAAATTGGGTTGTCCATTTGTTTAAAAAAGGCTGTTGCAATTATCTGGATTGCATTGAAGATCATTGTGCTTTAAGTCTTCACCAGGAGCTCTCTTTCCCCGCTTGCCCTCGGCATACCGATGTTCATAGTGGCATTATTCACAGTTCATTACACCCACTATATTTAGAAATGGCGGCCGTGTTGGACTCGAGCACTCCGCCTATGGTTTCACCACCTTTTAACATGTTAAATTTAATTAGGCTGTGGCTGCTCGCCCCTTACTTTTTCACTTGCCATTCCATCAGTTAGTGTTTTCCTTGCATGGGTCTGAAGGGACAGTGAAAATGAGGAGAGGGTGAGGGAATACTTAGGCAAATCCAGGTCAAGCTGTCTAACCAAACGGTAGCTGATTCTTCTACTGACTCAGCCTCTGTTTCCCAGTCTTTATGTTACCAAGAGACCATTACGGTAATGGAAACATTCTTCCTTTTACTCCTGTGCACTGTCTTCTTCCTTGACTCGATGCAGAGAAATGCGAGGGGCAAAATAATTATAAGCACTGCAGCATTTCACTCTAATGACCTTGTCTCTGCACTGGGATAAATGTCTAATTACAAAGAATTCAGCACAGACCACATTAGCAGGGCTGATGTTTGCTTTGCACACATAACCAACATCTGTTGTTCTTTGTAGCTGGGCGGTTGGCTATGGGATTAAAATCCTGCTGCTCTCTTAAGATGGTCCTGAGAGATATTGCATCATAGGTTCAGGCTAAAGATTCACAGCCCCAAGAAGCTATAATTTTAGTTTAGATTGCTGCTTTATTCCCTAAACTGACCAAAAAATTCAGAACATACCTCACTCTTTGGGTGATTAAGATGAGCAGATGGAGTTGACCATATAGAAGACTACTTGCTGCTGGGGCTACTCAATAGAAATGCCCTCCAAAGGGTGTCGGTGGGATTGATTTTAGGCTATATGTAGATACAACCTCTATTTTTCTCATATTCACCTTGAAGTGGACAAAAAGAAGACTATTGTCTTCAAATGCATTAGCATCTTCGGTTCATTTCAGTTTATCAGTTTATGATATAAAATGGCAAGAAAAAGAAGTTCATGTGCATTTCCCTTTGGAAATAATATAGTGATATAATCATTTCCTATTGACATTATTTCTGGCTAATATGAAAAATACAGACATTTACAACGTCAATTCTATTTGGAGCACCAACTGCCGTATTGACCACAGTGTTAGAAAACAGGTTGCCTAATTACCTACATTGTTAAAAGCCTGAGCTCTGGATCCAGTCTACCTGGCTTCAACCCTCAGCTCCTCAACTCACCATCTGTGTGATCTTGACTTCCTGTCTGCAGGATCTTGGGCAAGTTGCTTAACCCATCCGTGCCTCAGTTTTCTTCATCTGAAATATTTCCTATTAATTTTAGGAAATTATTAGGAAATATTTTTCAAGATTCTGTATGAAATGTTTTATTTAAGTAAATCACTTAGAATTGGGCCTGGTGCATAGTAAGTTCCATATATTGTTATTGTTTTTATTATTATTATTACTATGTCATAGACTTCCTAAAGTGGTAAGGCTCTTCTAGTTACAATAAATACCTGGAGAAAAAATTATATTACATCACATAAACTCTCCATGTAAATCACTTCTAATTTTCGATATTAAATATAAATATGCATGTAATAATCTAATGGACTAAATGCCTCACTTCCACATACAAATTGAGGATTCTTTTTTATCACAATGATTAGCAAAGTATAGATTTTCTGCTATCTTCTTGAATCCTTCTATATACCACATTTCTAAGCACAGACTGATCTTGGGATGTTTTGTTCTTGGAAAAGGATCTATTGATACTTGTTTTTCAAGAAAGAATATGCTAATTAGCTTGATCTTAACTTTTAATTGAATTCACCGCAAATACTCTTCTGGATGCTATGCCAGTATATTACAGGGTCTAATATATTCTAAAGGTTACGCTTCACCTTAGGGCACTACATTTTTCAGTCACATGAAATGCAAGGTTCCTGGGACAAATGTGGTCTGGCCTCAAAAAGGACCCCCTAGAAATGGGCCACATCTATAGGTTTCTCTTGATCGGGTCATCTCCTCCATGCTGTCAGTTCTGCCTCAGAATGATGAGAGAAAGGCTTCTGGGGCTTTTCTAGAACCTACCCGGATGTAGACCAACAAGAAGGTGTATCATGGGCTATAAATGAATGTTGCTTTAGAATGGCTTTAGGCCAAGATCTGTTTTTGATGGAAAGAACTTACTACGTCCTGTTCTTCATATGTCATTCTCATCTATTCAATTTGCTTCCACTTCTTCATTAAAACTATCCTTCAGGATAGCACCTGCTCTTTAAATCCAAAGTTCCAATTATTTTTTTGAGCATATATCATCTTTCTCAATTTCACTGTGACTTTTGATATTTATTTCTTATCATCTTGAAACTTGTCTTTCCTGATTGTTATAACATTGCAGTGTCCTGGCTCTTTTTTGCAATTTTTGAATAGATTTTATTTTTAGAGCAGTTTTAGTTTTACAGAAAAATTGCACAGAATGTACAGAGTTCCCACATGCCTCCTCTTAACCTTTGCCCCACAGTTTCTTCTGTTATTATACAGTACTATTAACAAAAGTCCATAGTGTACATTAGGGTTCACTCTGTGTTGTACAGTTCTTCAGATTTTGACTAATGCATAATGACATGTATCCACCATTACAGTATCATACAGAATAGTTTCACTGCCCTAAAAATGCCTTGGACTCCGCCTATTCATCCCTTCCACCTGAGTCCCTGGCAACCAATGACATTTTTGCTGTCTCCATAGTTTTTGCCTTTTCCAGAATACCATATAGTTGTAATCATATAGTATGTAGCCTTTTGACTCTGGCTTCTTTCATTTAGCAATATGCATTAAATTCTCTTCCATGTCCTTTTGTGGCTTGATAATCCATTTCTTTTAATCGCTGAATAATAGTCCATTGTATAGATATACCACAGTTTGCTTATCCATTCGTCTATTGAAGAACTTCTTGATTACTCCAATTTTTGGCAATTACAAATAAATCTGCTATAAACATTCCTGTGCAGGCTTTGGGGTAGACATAAGTTTTCAACTCATTTGGATAAATGCCGAGGGGCATGACTGCTGGAATGTATGGTAAGCCTATGTTTAGCTTTGTAAGAAACTGCCAAATTGTCTTCCAAAGGGACTGTACCATTTTGCATTCCCATCAGCAATGAATGAGAGCTCCTGTTGCTCCATATCATTGCCAGCATTTTGTGTTGAGTTTTGGATTTTAGCCATTCCAATAGGGATATAGTAGTATCTCATTGTTGTTTTAATTTTCAATCCCCTAATGATATATGATGTTGAGCCTCTTTTCATTTGCTTATTTATCATCTGCATATCTTACTTTGCAAGGTGTCTGTTCATATCTTTTGCATGTTTATAAATCAGGTTGGTTATTTTCTTATTATTGAATTTTAAGTGTTCTTTGTATATTTTGGATACAAGTCTTTTGTCAGATAGTGTTTGCAAATATTTTCTACCAGTATATGGCTTAACTTTTCATTCTCTTACCAACATCTTTCACAGAGCAGAAGTTTTCCTTCCTGAAATTTTAAGGGCTCTGACTCTTGCTTTTTCTTATTTGACTTCTTCCTTCTGCTCCCAAAAGACAGAGTAACAAAGATTCTGTCCCAAGTTCCTTCTATGCCTAGGAACTTGACCTAAATAAAAGAAGGCTTTATATTCATTGTTTGGATTGGTAATATGAATATAACTATGTTAGAGAAAAGATGGAAAATAGAGTTACAAAAAAATCATCATCCATCATCTGTCTCAAAAAAGACAATGTAATTATTTTAGGGTAAATATTCTGGTATTTAATCAACAATGTAATTATAACTTTTAATTATATTTGGGTACATATTACATGTTAATTTGAATTATGTTCACTTTGGGAAATTTTAAATTGGATTCATTGTACGATTTCTACATTTTGACTAATAATTCGGGTTGCAAATGATAATTATATAACTTTTGTTGTTCAGAGCCATTTGACTATACCATTCCAATATATTTGCTAGAAAATGTAGTAGTAGAAAAATACTTTTGGAAAGATTTACTTTCTCTTATATGATATCATTTAATCTCCCAGAGTCTGGGGGTAGTATTTTATCATCTGCATTTGATGACAGAAATACCAGAAACTAAAGTCTCTGTTTATTAATAAATGTTGTATAGGGCAGTTGTATTTTTTGTCTATGAATAATGCTAATAAATTTTTACAATATATATAATTATTAAAGTACTGCTTACTCATTATAGAAATTATGGAAGATAAAGAAAAATATAAAAAGAAAATTAAAAATATTATCTATAATTCCCCAATCTAGATATAATCATTAATAATTTTGCATATTTTCTTTATCTTTCACATGCAGTTTGAATCCTGCCTTTTTTTTTTACTCAAAATTGTATTTACTCATGCCATTAATTATTCTTTAAAACATAGCTAAAATCAAATTATGACTATAAACCCATATTATTTAGTTCATATTAAAACAAAATTTCTAATAGTTGCATAATATTTTTAAATCTGTCCCTATTGGTGGGCATATAGGCTGTCTCAAATTCTCATTATATTAAATATTGAACAGCCTTAAGTTCTTTTCCTTTTAAATCTATTCCCTTAAATAAATAATTTTAGAAGGTGAATTATTCATCAACAGGAATGATACTTTTAAAATTTCTCAATACAAACTTCCCTATTCATTACCAAAAAGGTCGTAACAATGTATAATCCCACCATTAATATATTTCAGTACCAATTTCAATTCATCTTTAACAACATACATTATTAATGTTCCAAAAATAGTCTTTGTCCGTTTGATAAGTGGAAAATGGCATATGATTTTTGGGGTTAATTTGCATTTCTCTGATTACTCATAAGATCATATTTAAAAAATATTTAATAGCTATTTGTATTAACTAATCAAATGACATTTTAATAGTAATATTAAAGAACTGATTATATTTTTAAATTTAAATTGCATTTTGAGTGTGTGAATCCTTAAAACTGTTGTTTGTCTGTTTCAAATTTTGGAAATAGGAGATGTTATGTTATATTTCACCTTCACCTTCCTATTTCATTCTAGCTCTGGTAGGACTGTATCATGCCAGTTATCCCAACTTTAATCCTTTCTCCTTTGGAATATCTCTTGGATATCCCCTGGCTATCCATCACCACTGCCACTAATTAGGCTGAGGCCTGTATTATTTTCCCTGCCATCTGTCTCATTGCATTCCAGTCCATTCTCCACATTACTGTCTTCTCCCATGGCAAAGGTGTTTTGGTAGTTTGTACCCCAGAAAATCATGTTCTTAAAGCTAATCTATTCCTGTGGATGTAAACCTATTGCTATTAGGGTCCTCTGATTAGTTTACTGCAGTTAAGGTGTGGCCCAGGTGGGTCTTAATCCTCTTACTGGAGTCCTTTATAGATGGGATGAATATGGAGAGAGAAAGACAGACAGACAGACAGACACAGAGACAGAGAGAAAGCTATGGAAGCAAGAAGCTGAAAGCAATGAAACCCAGAAGAGAAGGGAGAGGCCAGCAGACACCGCCATGTGCCTTGCCATGTGACAGAGGAGTCCAGGATTACCAGCAGCTAATATTTGGGGAGAAATTCCTTGATTTGGACTTTTTCTCAGTTCGAAACCGTAAGCTTGTAAGATAATAAATTCCCGCTGTTAAAACCTAACTCATTTTATGGTATCTACTTTCAGCAGCCTAGTAAACTAAACCAGATTTGGTGCGGAGAGTGGAGTGCAGCTATTGCAAATATCAAAGAGACTGTTGGTAGAAATATGGATGTTAAAGATCTTTCCAATGAGGCCTTAGATGAAATGTAAATGTGTCAGTGCAAACTGGGAAGAAGTTGACACTTTTTAAAAAAGTAGCAGAGAGCTTGACAAAATCGAGAACTGATGTCAGATGGAAGGCAGAATTTGAAAGTGATGAGCTTGGATATTCTGAGGATGGATGAACTGAAGAGATTTCCAAACTAAATGTGGAAAGTGCTGCCTGATTTCTCCTTGCAGCTTATAGTAAATTGGGAGAGGAAAAGGATAAGCTGAGAATGGGATTATTGGGTGCAAAGAAACCAGAAATTGATGGTTTAGAAAATTCTGTGCTTCTGGAAAATGAGTCCCCTAGAGAATAGTACCCCATGTGAGGGTTTAACTGAACATCAAACCAGTCAGCCATTTCAATGCAAGTCAGGATTGGAAGAGCAGTTATCCAGGAAGGAACTGTAGAAAGTCCTACTGTCTGATGGTCTGGACCCCTGTGTACTACATACAAAACTGACAAGTTTTTTTGCAAGATCTGTATGAATGGAACCACTGCCAGCCTGGACTAAAAGGGACAGAAAAGGGACAGATTAAAGGAAAAATGACTTTAAAGGCAGAGCCATGGAAGCTGAGGCCTGGACCAAAGACATCTTGTCAGGCCAAGAGAGTGGACCCATCCATGTGTGTAGAAAGTTTGAGTATGCCCCAGTACTTGGAGAAGGCAGGCCTTCCACCCATTGTTCAGGACAAATGTTAGCACCCCAGGTTTCTCTGATGCCTGTGGAATTGCAGAAAGGCTGGCTATCACCCCAATGATTGAAGAGGATGGAACCTTCACCCCAGTGTTTAGGATTAAAATGGCCACTGCACAAGCACTTGCAAAGGGTGAGACTGCTACACCATCAAGCCTGGAAGACAAACCATCGTTCCATAGATGACTCTCAGACCTTGAAATTTAATGGATTATGCCTTGCAGGGTTTCAAAATTGTTTGGAACCTATGACTCCTGTTTTACATCCAAGTTCTCCCTATAACAATGGAAATGTTTACCCTAGGACTGTACCTCCTTTGTATTTGTAAGCAGATAACTTGATCTCTAGGTTTCATAGGTCCATATTTGGAGGGGAAGTGTGCCGCAGAACATAGCACAGATATAACCAATTTTGATGAGTCTTTGTACTAAGTGCTCTTACTGAATGAGACAAGGCTTCTAAGATACTGTGATGGAATGAATGTATTTGCATATGGAAAGAACATTTTTTTTTTTTTTTTGGTCCAGAGGGTGGAGTGTGGTGGTCTGAATCTGTATATACTCCAGAAAATCATATTCTTAAAGCTAATCCATTCTTGTGGGCATAAACCTATTGTAAGGAGGGCCCTTTGATTAGGTTACTTCAATTAACGTAGGCCCAGGGTGGGTCATAATCCTCTTACTGGAGTACTTTATAAATGGGATGAATATGAAAGAGAGAGAGAAATCCATTGAAGCAAGAAACTGAAAGCAACTAAACCCAAAAGAGAAGAGAGAGGCCAGCGGATACTGCCATGTACCTTGCTATGTGACAGGCATCCAGAATTGCTGGCAGCCAGTCTTTGGGGAGGAAGCATCACCTGATGATACCTTGATTTGAATATTTTTTTCATTCTCAAAACTGCAATCTTAAGTAATAAATTCTCACTGTTGAATGCCAACCCATTTTATGGTACCTGCTTTCTGCATCCTAGCAAACTAAAACAAGTGTCATGCCATTTCCTACCTGAATGATCTCTGCTAGATCATGGTTGTCACACCATAAAGCTTGGGAAAGTAAGACTTTTCACAGTCTGATCCTACCTTCTACTGTCAGCCTTAGCTTTTCCTTTCTTTTTGATTCCTTTAATCTAGTTTTCAACTCTTCATCCCCATCCCTGGGTTGTTTTGATTCTATTGAAATTTTTACCATTTTCTCTACATACTATAGCTCAGGTATTTCCAAACCTTGTATTCTTTGTCTGGAATTATTATCTTCAAATGCTTCTCTTTTTTATACAAGTATTTTTTAAATTGTGAGTTGCAGCCTGTTAAGAATTTTTGAAATTAATATATGGGTCAAGATCAGCATTTTTTTAATGGAATGGAATGGGATGTAATAGAAAATGACAGGGTGTAAGTATTGTTTCACAAAACTTTTGTTTCAGTAGTGTGTGTGTATGTGTGTGTATTGGTTCACGAAATTCAATGTACTTCTTTGCTCCATGTTGTGATTTGAAAAGTTTTACATCCATTGTTTAAACATCCAACTCAAATATCATCTTATCTGCAGAGGCTTTCCTCTATTCCTTAGGCACAATTGGTAACTCCCTCTTCCTTATCCAGAGTGAATTAGCTATATTTTATTTTTATAGTACTTATAATTTTCAACTGGGCAAAAAAAATCTGTTTCTATATTAGAAAAGTTATCCCTTTGAACTGAGGGAAAATGTTTATAGATCTATTTCACACACACCATGGGAGCTCCTTAAGTACAGGAATTTGTCTAAATAGTATGAAATTCATCACTTAGTACTAAATGGAGATGCTCAGTGAAAGCTGCTGGGTATATAAAAGAATGAATTAATAGATGAATAAATCCATGAATGAGACAAAATTAAAGTCAGTGCCTTAGCTACTTTGTTTTTCAAATGTGCATGTGACATATACAAACCAAATTGAAAAAATTTTCCACTACTTGAGAAAAAAAATTAAACAACATTAATCTTTATAATACCAAAGTAAACTACTGCTGTACTGATGACTATAAAGGATTATTCTAAATTGTCATGAGACAATTATCCATGAACAAAATAATTTTAGTCTTTAAGTTCTTTATTCTTTGTAATCTTTTGTTCAGCAGTTCATTGGTATATCACTAGAGCACTAAGGTAGTGTCCATGTGCCACTATAACCTCCACTTGAACAAAATGAAAATAATCAGTCATCTATTTGTGTATATTGAGTCATATGTGTATATTTGGAAAAATGCATCATCAGCTTATTTTTTCACTTATTATCTGGAGTGTTTGAGTGTATATAGAATTGCTTTCATGCTAATCCAATAGACAATACATAGTCTAACTGTGTTATGATATATATTTGGTCATTATAAATAAAACAGTATCAGTCACTCTACCATATCACCATGGAAAATCCATGTTTATTGGTGGATTGAGCATTATGGTTGAAATTGTGCCTGGATATAATTTAGTGCTGAATGAATATACATTACTTGTGTCTCCTTTCTACTATCTCCTATAAAGTGGGAGTAGCATACCTACTGCTTCTACTCACAGAAACAGTGAACAATTAATTTGATATATATGATATGCTTTAATCTCCTCATAGAAGCATTATATTTCAAAACATTAATTTTTCATCCAAGAATATTCTAGCAATGGAAGAATTTGTATCATTGATATAAAGGCAGTGGCCACTAGAGGTTCTGAGGGAAGGGAAAGGGAAGAATAAGGGTGACATGGGGCATTTCTGGCACATTGGAATTGTCCTGCATAACACTGCAATGATGGACACAAGCCATTATACATTTTGTCAAAACTTATAAAATTGTGCGATGCAGAGTGTAAACTATAATAGTGTAGCAGTTTGGCATTGTTTATGAATTCCAAAAATAGATATTGGATTATCTTTGTTAACTTCTCTGTCACAGGTATCACTTTTACTTGATTAAATTATGATTAGGAGTTTGATTGGGCCATGTCAGTAGGGTGTTGAGTACCCACCCCTTCGTGGGTGGGGACTCACAGATAAAAGACATGGCAAAGGACAGAGATGGAGTTTTGATGCTGAGTTTTGGAGCTGGAGCCCTGGGAAGTAAGCACACAGAGGAGCTTGGTCATGAGGAAAGAGAAAAGGCCCCAGGAAGAGAAGCAAGCCGTTCACCTGATAGTCTACAGCTGGCCTTGTGGAGATAGCAGTGGCGCTGAGCCCAGAGAGAAGCAAGCCCTGGGAAGAGATGAACCCAGGAAGCCTGAACCCTCAATGTCGGCAGCCATTTTGCTCCAACACATGGTAATAGACTTTGTTGAGGGAAGTAACTTACACTTTATGGCCTGGTAACTGTAAGCTCCTACCCCTAACTAAATACCCTTTATAAAACCCAACAGATTTCTGGTATTTCACATCAGCACCCCTTTGGCTAACTATTAGTAAACTATAGTTTACCAATACAATGTAAACTATAGACTGTGGTTAGCAGCAATTCTTCAATATGTGTTCATCAATGATAATAAATGTACCACACTAATGAAAGATGTTGTTAATGGGGAAAAAATGGGGGGGTGCGGTATATGGGAATCCCCTACTTTTTGATGCAACATTTATGTAATCTAAAGCTTCTTTAAAAATTGAAAAAAATATATATACTCCTCCACACACACACACACATACACACACTCTCTCAAGATTCACCTATGAAGCTGTGAAACTGCTAAGTCGCTTACTTCAGTAACTGAATGACGTACATGTTTAATGGCTTATATGTGCTTATGTTATTTTACTAATACTGTTAAAACACAAATGTCACCTAGAAATCTGTGACACTGCTATGTTTCTGAGTTTTGGAATCTGAATAAAACACGTTTCAATGGAAAAAAAAAAAATCAGTGTGTTAGTCAGCCAAAGGGGTGCTGATGCAAAATACCAGAAATCGGTTGGTTTTTACAAAGGGTATTTATTTGGAGTAGAGGCCTACAGTCACCAGGCCATAAAGTACAAGTTACTTCCCTCACCAAAGTCTGCCGCCACGTGTTGGAGCAAGATGGCTGCCGATATCTGCCAAGAGTTCAGGCTTCCTGGGTTCCTCTCTTCCCTGGATTTGCTTCTCTCCAGTCTCAGCGCCTCTGTTTCCTCCACAAGGTCAGCTGTAGACTATGAGGCTCTCTAGGCTTTGCATTTCTCCACAAGACCAGCTGTGAACTGTCAGGTGTATGGCTCGTCTCTTTTCCCAGAGCCTTCTCTCCTTCCTCACAACCAAGCTCCTCTGTGTGTTTACTTCTCCAGGCTCCAGCGTTAAAACTCCAACAACAAAACTCCAACTCAAAAATTCAACTAACTCCTCTGCTCTGCTGTGTGGTTTTATGTCCTCAACACTCAACGTCCTACTGACATGGCCCAGTGAAAGCCCTAATCATAACTTAATCATGCCCAGAGGAACAGACCAGTTTACAAGCATAATCCAATATCTATTTTGGAATTCATAATTATATCAAACTGCCACAGGCAGTATAATTGACAAATTTCAGAAAACATGGTCTTTGGATTCAGTCAGATTTGTTTAAATCCCAATTCAGTCAATTTCTTGCTGAATCAACTTGGCCAAGTTATTTAACCTCATTGAACTTCAGTTCCATTATCTATAAAATAGGTATTATAGCATGAGAGATAATAAATTCACTATCGAAGTCAATGCCTGGCACGTGAGACTTTGTCCAAATGGTTGATAATTTTTTTGGTTGTTGCTACTTATGTTTGTTGATAGGAGAAAAAAAAATTAGCTTGTCCCAACATAAACTATTTCTTCAGCTTTGGGATTAATTACACTTTTTTTATCATTTTAGATATGAATAAAATTGAAATTCCTTGACCTTGGACTGATCTCCTGATGGGTTTACTCTGTATTTAAGAGATCTATTCTCCCTTTCTGGCTATGCCTCAGGGAACTAGAGAGATTTAAGTTACTAAATGAACATGTCTTTTGTCTTGTTCATCTCACATTGTTATGCAATTAAAGAAAAAAAAAATCTCTATGGTGCTGCCTCCCTCAGAAAGGCCACATCAAATGGTAGAGTTCACCAAGAATAATACACACTTTTTTTCAAAGACACAAACAGTTCCTTGAAAAGGATGTCATGCTGTAATTTGTTTTGTGAATCCTATAAACCACAGAACATTTACTTACAGTAAAGTCTGACCTTTCTTTCTTTCTTTTTATGCCTACAAAGCTCCATCTTCTTTTCTTTTGAGAAGAAAAATAAAGGCTAACACTCTCTTTAAAGCAAATATATATGTATTCTAGATTCAATTTTATTGCAATACTGAGTTTAATTTTTAGCCAGGACCCTTTGACTTTGGGTAATAATATTTTATGGAATGCAATCACTTGTGTAAAGACCAAAGAGAGGCCCCCTGAAACTTCACAAAAAGAGTATTCTGTGCTGCTCATAGGGTGATGGGAAATGCAATATATGTACTAAGCTCCCCATTGCACCCCATTGAAAGCAAAGAAATCCCTCTTTAGGGATTTTTTGGATAAAGAAAGTAATAACAAGAAATGGGCACACAATTAAGTTTTCATGGTACACATGTCACAAGCATCTTATTGTCCCTCTGGAGGGGAAATTTTCTTTTGACTTAAGTAGAAATTTTTTCTGCTATGAGCCCACTTTTTTTTTTTTCTTCTTAAATCAGTGATTCCAAATCCTCTAAACAATTTTCTGCTTTTTGAGTTACAGGAACATTTTACTGTCATTTTTGTTCGATTTTCCACTCATTATGGCACTATTTTACAACCACCGGGTTACTATAGAAATGGAAATAAACAAAGATTTGGAAAGCTACATGTTGCAAGGACTTGCTCTGCCTCTTCTTGTCTGAATCATGTGGATTATGTTCTTCATTAAACATACTTTCTTTTTCAGCAATCTAATTGGTCTTCGTCTCAGGAAATGAAATTGAAGAATTTGTGCTCTGATTCGTGTAAAACTTTTTCATGATATTTAAGAATAAATTGCTCTAAAAAAAGAAAAAGCTTAGGAAATAAAATGAAAGGCAGGAAGGCGGGAGGAAGGAAGAAGAAGAAGGAAGGAGGGAGGAAGGAAGGGATGGAGGAAGGAAGGAAGTGAGGGAGAGAGAAAAGAAGGAAGGAAGGAAGAAAGGAAGCAAGGAAGGAAGGAAAGAAAGGTCCGTGTAAAAGAAATTAGAGCTAAAAGTCCACTTTGGAACTAGCATTATTTTGTATTATGGAAGTAGACTCACAGGCATTCTGTAAATACCCATGTAGCTGTAAAGGAAAGCATAACTACTTGGGGAACAATAGACAATTTTGAAAAAGTTCAAAAAGGAATACAAAATCAGTAGTTCCAGTGCATGCCATTGGAGGAGACCCCTGCCCTCCCTGCAGTGGCTCAGCATTCGTTACCTAAGGCTCGTCCTTCTGTGAATTGGTTAGGAAAAGAGCAAGGAATGAAGGACTGTTCCTTCCCAGCCCTAGCTTTTACAAATTTGGGATTTAGTAATGCTTATGAAACTAAAGACATAAGACCATCTGTAAGTTACTGGAGCCACATTTGGAATCATAATAAAATATTTCTTGAGAACCACAGTTGCAAAATTATTGCCACATTTTTGGCATATTAAAATACATGGTATTTATATACTTTCATAAAATAATGACTGGAAAGGGACATATATAAACATATACACATTTCATTCCATATTTCTTAACAAAAGAATGTTCGTTTCAGTAAAATTTTAATATTAACTCTTAAATGACTTTTAGAAATTCTAAGCTAAGCAAATCTAAAGGTTTCCTAATTCTGGTTTGATAATTTTTCTAGACAAAATTTCAGTATAGAAGTTAACAAAAGCAAAACCTATTAATTCTTTTATGACTGTGTTGTTATACAGTAATTATATAAGGTTTATTTTATCCATTTTGATAGACTAACAGTCTTAAATTTTACCCAGCTTAATATGTTTGATTGTAGGGTTTTGCCTAGGGAGCCAGAATTATTCCATATTTAGAGGAACACCAAATATAGTAATCTGATCATCATTAACAATGCCCCAAAGCCAAGAAGAAATATTGTTCAGAAAGATTTGTCTCCCAACTCAGCTCAGCTCAGAAACACATTGGACAATATCTCTGAATTAGTAAAAAATATTACTGGCTACATGACACATCTTAGGCAAGGAAAATCCTAAGGATTTCCTTTCTCTTTTCAAGGATTCATTCTTTTAAAAAATTCTGAGTTCTAAAATTAGCATAGGCATTTCAATGTAGTCAAACAATATAAACTTATTAAATGTCATATTTAGAACTCTAATTAAAGGAATGAACTTCTTTCTGGACTAGGGATTATATTTATATACGCACATATCCAAATATACACATACATATATATCCTGAAGATAATATTTCTATATATTATACATATATTTTCTCATTAGTATGTTTTCTAGATTAAATGGGCATTTGCATATTCTTGCAATTATCATCCCTAGTCCACTCTTGTGCCTAGATAGTTTTGCATCCAGCTGGACAAAAGGGGAAAGTAGCACAATCTGATGTTTCCACTAAAAATAAAATCTCCTATACAATGAAGAAATAATAGAAATGTGAATGGGCTTTTACTAAAAGACACATTTCAGATATATTTATGAAATATGCAAAGGCTGAGAAATTTTATATGAGAGGAAGAGTGAGGGACCAAGGACCCTGGGCTGCAAACATGAAAAACCAAAGGCATCATTGTTCAGTTATTCTATGCAACAACTATTTATTGAGAATCCACCGTGTTTTTGGCACTCTTCTAGGTCCGTTGGATACATCTGTGATCAGAGATGCCAAAATGCCTTCCCTTTGGGAACTTGAATTAGTGGGGAGAGACCCAGGCAATAAATAATGAACCTAATAAATAAATAAATCGTGTATCATTTTGGAAGATGCTAAGTGCTGTGGGAATAAAAAGAGTAGAATAAAAGAGTGAAGAGTGATGGGGTTGGGAGCAGTGGTGGGAAAGTGCATCAGGGAAGTCTTACCGAGAAGATAATATATGAGAAACTATTGGAAGGAGGTCAGGGAGTTGGTCATCTGGGGAAGAGCATTTCAGACAGAGAATTGCTGGAGTGAAATCCCTATGGTTTCTGAGTGCCTGGCATATTTGAGTACTAGCAAGGAGCCAAAGTTAATAGAGTCCTGAAAAGATGGCAAGAGTCAGAAAGTGATGGGCAATTGCATGGTGCGGAGACTTGTGGGCCATTTGAAAAACCTTTGCTTTTACTCTGAGAGAAATGATAGAGATCAAATTAAACAGATCAGTCTGGCTCCTGTGTTGAGAATAGGTTATAGGGAGGGAAAGAGAAAGCAGGGCTACCAATTAGGAGACTATAGCAGTAATCCAGTGAGAAGTAATGGTGGCACAGGCCAGGGTGGTAGCAGTGGAGGTAAGATGAGACCTGATCATTTCTATAATTTATTTTCAAAGTGAGACAACATATTTCCTGATGGATTGGATATGGGGGGGTGTTAGAGAATGGGAGGAGCCAAACATGGAAAATCAAGACAATAAAGAAATGGGGTGGGCAAAGAGTAAAAAGTACATGTGTGTGTGTGTGCATGTGTGTGTGCGTGTTTGGGGAGATGGAAGGTGAACGTTAAGGAAAGAAGAGCAGGACTTATTCGGGTGGGGATGGTGGAGCTGGTGGAGAACACTCACTGTAATTACTTCTCCCAGCACTTACCCTCCTCCACAAATGCCCATGGTATCCAGTAAGAGTCCAGTAAGAGTGAGATGCTGGGGGAGGCTATGAAGACCACAGCAGCTGCCTGGAAGCTGTTTAGCAGAACAGAATGGCTGTTCTTTGATGCTCTGACTTCACTAGTTGTCCAGTCATGAACTGTCTGAAGAGTTTCCATCAGCACATCTTCCCTTCGCACTTGATGCACAGACATATGCAGATGGAGGAAAGAATGTACAGACTGGCACGTGCACTTTTGTTTTTGTAAGAAAAACTTAAAAGGAAGAGAAGTCCTTGTCCCATTTGTAAGTGTATAATTTTATAATCTGATGCTTTTAGGCAGTGACTTACAATTAAGCCATAAAGAAAAATGTAGACTTGGATTTTCACCTATAATTCATATTTGCATGATTATACTGCACCATTATAAATTATACAAGGGATCAGAATCTGCTGTCTCAGAGGTCAAAAAGACCTCAGAGGGGGCGGATGTGGCTCAAATGGTTGGGCGTCCGTCTGCCATATGGAGGCACCTGGGTTCGATCCCCGGGACCTCCCGGTAAAATAAAAAATATATATATAGAAGGCGCATGGGCTGCCAGACTCTGTGTGCCGGTGAGCCGCCAGGCCCCAGGAGCCATGCAGCAAGATGATGACGTAACAGGAGAGAGACGCAGGGGAGAGACAAGACAAGATGCTCCGAAAGCTCCAAAAACCAGGAACTGAGGTGGCGCAGGTGGCAGAGCACCTATCTCCTACATCGGAGGTCTCCAGGATCGAATCCTGGTGAAGACTGGAGGAGGAGGAGAAGAGATGGCAGGAAACAGACAGAGAACTGCCCAGCGAATGGACACAAAACAGCAAAATGGGGAAGGGGGGTTTAAAATGGATAAAGTAAACAAATAAATCTTAAAAAAAAAAAAGACCTCAGAATTCTGAAGGACACTTTAAAATACTTACCTTAATTGATAAGGACAAACCTGACATAAATCAGATCATGTCACCACCCTACTCAAAACTTTCCAGTTTAACTTCTTGTTCAGTAAGAAATCCAGATTTCTTACAGTGGCCTACAAGGCCCTACATAAACTGGCTTTATGCCATCTTTCTAACCCCATATCCAACCACCTCTCCTCTTACTTACTTTGTATCAACCATGGTGGCCTCATTGGGATGCCTTGAATATATAGAAGACTCTCCCACTTCAAGGCCTATGCATTTGCTTTTTCCCTCAGCTGGGAGCTCTTTCCCCATAATTCCACTTGACCTACCTCCTCACTTCATACAGTTCTCTGTTCCATTGCCACGCCCTCCACGTGGCCTTCTCTGTCCACCCATGTCTTAACTTGTACCTCCCTATGGCTTTTTATTTGCCTACTCTTTTATTTTTCACCTTAGTTCTGACTATCTGTTTGCTTGTCTATTCATACAATATCTTTCTCCCCTGTTAGAATGGAAACGTCATGAATGCAAGAAATCAGGGACTTTTTTTTGCTGCTAACTCCTGTCTACACCAGTATCTGGCACATGGCAAGTACTTGGTAATGATTTGCTGAGTGAAAAAAGGTGGAAGAATTGACCTTTGCAATTCATTTTCATGTAGTCTACTCTCCAGTTCTTGAAACACTTTGTGATTGGATTACCTCAGGAAAACAAAACAAAACAAAACTTTTTCTTAAGCTTAAGCCTATGCCTGTGGCTATGAACCAATTGTAAATAGGCCCTTTTGAAGATGTTATTTTTAGGTAAGGTATGGCTAACTGAATCAGAATGGGTCTTTTCCTTTTATTGGAGGCCTTATAAAGAGGGAAAGCCATGGGAGGAACAGAAGCTGGAAGTCAACAGAAACCCAGAAAAGAAAGAGAGTGTCTTGCCATGTGCATCACCATGTGACAGGAAAGCCAAGAAACCCAAGGATGGCCGTCAGCAAGCACCTGAAAGCCACAATCTTTGGGGAGAAAGCATTGCATTGCTGATGGCTCAATTTTGGATTTCTTCTAGCTTCAAAACCATGAGTCAGTATAGTCTCATTGTTTAAGCCAATCCTTTTGGTGGTATTTGTCATAGCAGCCTGGAAACTAAGACACACTCCTTCCTCCACCTCCCTACCCCCTCTCCCGCCTTTGCTGCTTCAACATCATTCTCTCCTGGTTCTGTCACAGATGCTTAGGCTTTGGAATCAGTATGCCTCCTCTGCCACTGCTACCCCAGGACCACCATAAGTTTCAGTCATGTCAAACTAATTGCTACAATTCTTCATGCCCTTTTAAATTTCCATGTCTTTGCTTTTGCTAATTCATCTGCCTGAAATATCCTCCCTACTTGTCCCTACCACTTTTCATGTCCCCTCCGTTCTTCACAGTGCCTTTATGCTTCTTAGCGGCTTACTAGTTTGTCTCTTTGTACATTGTTGTACTTGAGTTTGTACCATGACTTATTGCAAAGAATTGTTTACCGTCTGCCTTTTCTTCCTCTAATCTATGAATCTGTTGAGAACAGAGCTACAGCTTATTCATATCTTTGAATACTGGCACCATCCCTGTGCTTCCAACATATTAGACGCTCACTAAAAGACTGCTAAATGAATGAAAAATTATTGAGCACCTCTGTAGGTTGAAATACTTTGAAATGCTTTAAAATTTGAGTTGAAGGCTGAGGAACCAAGGCTTTTGTCTTCCTTAAAACCAAGTAGTGCTCCTGTGGTACTTCCCTCCTGCAACTGTGTCAAGAAAGTGGATAACATCAGATACTGTTCACTCAGCACATGCCAGAGTGAGTCACGGTAAATCACGAGTATGTTTCAACTTAAGCATAGCGTATGACTCAATGTCAGTGCAACCAATTGTTCAGCCATTGACTTGAGATGATATAATTCCAGAGACCTGATTCTAATTGAGGAATCTCAGGCTCAGAATCAATTACTCCAAATCTTATGGAAAGAAATCCAGAATAGGATTCTTTTGTCCCTTACTCTGTAGGAACCCCTTATTATCTACTGTCATGATTATGTCTCCCTTTTTATGAGCTCAAAGTATTCTCTCTAGAACAATTCTCACCTGGGGAGAGGACATGCAGAGAAGGGGGAGGTGGTTGCCTCTTCAACAAGAGCATGCCAGAATCCCCAGTAGTCAGATGAAGATGAAAATGCATACACAACATCATTATTGCTTCAATTATTTGTTTTCTAGCAAAATAACACATGTGAATATCATACCTGTCACCAGAGTACTCTCTTCATTGTTCTCCTTGGGTATAGCCATGATTTCTTGAGTCCTGTTTCTTTGGTTTCTTCCTTGCTTTGCAGAGGTACATTCTTAAGTAAATTATTCAGAAAGGCTGAATTGGAAATAAATTTCTGAGTCCTTGCATGTCATCAAATATCTTTATTTGGATATTATGCTTGATTAATACTTTAGCTGCAAATTGATTTAATGGTTAAAAAGAATTTTTCCTCAGAATTTAAGAACATTCACTGTTGCTGGTTATACTTTGATGGCAATCTCATTTTCTGTTTCTTTTGAGGATGCTTTTTTTTTTCTTTAAAGAATCACTGGGGAAGTGAAGTTTCATAAGAAATATATCTGTGTGTATATTTTTTAATACATAGAGTCTCACAGTGATTGGACTTATCAAATCTATTAACTTGAGTCATTCCTCAGTTCCTAAAAATAATTTTCTGTTATTAGCTCCTAGTTTCTTCCCTTTTTCCTTGGCTCTGTCTGGGACTCCTATTATTCAAATATAGGACTTCTATATTGATCCTTTATGTCTCATATTTTCTCACCTATTTATAATTTTTACTATATGCTTCCTTTTCTGAAGAATCTCTTCAGCTTTAAGTTTTCAGATCTTCCATTAATGGTTTTATTTATGCAACCATAATTTCATATATAAGTGTTTCCCTTGTTCTTTAATTGTTCTTTTTTCATAACAACATGTCTTTACTTTAAAGATATTTACTTGAATCTCTTTGAGATTATTATTTCTGTTTCCTGAATTGCCTCTGATTCCCCCGGGGTCATTTATTTTTATTTTTATTTTCATCTTTTTTTCCTACTCTGGGTCTCCTATTATACTAGGAAATCCCTGCTTTTCCCTTGATAGTCCCTGTTGTATAAATGGGTTAATTGCAAACCCTTTGAGTTAACATTCTAGAATGATGGCTCAGGTCTCTGAATCCCCCTCAAGGACTTAATGAAAAAATAAGAAAGTCTGTATTCTGCAGCACCAGTATCCACAGCAGAAGCCTCAACTTTCACTAGACACATCACTTTCTTTAGGAAAGAGGCACCTGAATATTTAGCCTGAGACTGAATGCTCGTTTGTGCCATAGATGCAGTCTGGTGCTCTTACCTGACTGACATTTCTTCAGTTTCTTGATTGCAGTTCCATTTCTCTTGTTATGCACTAATCCTGTTTGCTCTGTTGGGTTCCATGGAGTGGAGTGTCTCCCACCTCCTCTATGGTCCCATGTGAGTATGTTCTAGGTGGTACCTTTCTTCACTTGTTTCATTTTTCAGTATTCTATCGATTTCCTTCTTCTGGAAATTTATTAAAAATCTGTTTGTTGATATCTCTCCCAGTCTCTTTAGTGTTTTTATAAATATAATTTTTTTCATATTCTGATATTTCTTTGCATTTTATTTTGAAATTATATTAGACTTACCAAAAAAGTGGGAAAATAGTATAGGGAGTTCCCACATACCCTTTGTCCAGCTTCCCATAATGGTAAAACCTTACATAACCATAGTGCAGTTATCAAAATTAATATTGGTACAATTCTATTAGCTAACCCATGGACTGCAGCTTTCACACTAATAGCCTTTTCCTGTTCCAGGATACAATCTGGGGCCCCACACTGCACTTAGATGGTGTCTGCTTAGTCTACAATCTGTAACAGTTCCTTCATCTTTCTCGTCTTTCATTACCATGACTTTTGAAGAACATTGGTCAGTTATTTAGTCAATGTCTCTCAGCTTAGGTTTGTCTAATGTTTTCTCATGATTAGATTTGAGGTTATATATTTTTAGCAAGAAGACAGCAAAATTGATCTGCCTTTCTTAGTGTAGCATATCAGGAGGTTTTCGATATGTCTTGTTACTGTTGATGTTAACCTTGCTTATTTTGTTAAAGTGGTATCTGCCAGGTTTCTCCATTGTAAAATTGCTATTTTTTCCCCTGGTGATTAATAAATATCTGGAGGGAGATTTTTTGAAATTATGTAAATATGTGATAATCCAAAGCTGTCATTATTTATTTTGTTTCTCAAATTGGTCAGGTTTGGCCATTGAGAGCTCTTTCATATTGGTTCATATTCCCTATCAACATGCTGCCATCCTTTTTTGAGTATTTCATTACTTTTTGGCACCACAAGATGTTCCATGGTCACCTTGTATTTTCCTGCCCCAGACTTGGACTCAACCAGTTCCCCAAGACCCTGGTTCCTTTCACTGGGTAATGGTATTTAAAAATCAAGATCGGGGCACTAGCTGTGTTCCTTGCTACTAGGATGTGAGATTGTTTTTAGGCCTTCTCAGTGGACAGAGCTAAGAAATATAGATTAATATATACATACACACATCTAAATTTATTTCTGCATCTATCTACCTAATATATATTAAAAACCATGAATTCAAATGTATTTTCTTTACTTTCATTAGAGTACAGTCTTTGGAAAGTTGAAAGGCAAATATAAATGCTTAGTTTAACAACTTGAACCAGAAAAACCAATTCTCTAGATGAAATTTTTATTGAATACATTTGAAGATGTGTTCTATTTAAGAAAAATTATACTGGTTTTCCCACTCAACACACTCAAACACATTTTTCAATCTTCTGGACCTATGAGACTTTTGAATTAAGATCAATCTAGACTTGTATAAATGGAAGGATGTAAATATTTTGATTGACATTCCTAAAATAATTGCAGTTTATTAGAGAGGTAATCAGTAAGAATTAATTGTTGAAAATAGGAAAACAGATAAGAATAACTTCAAAATTGAGTACATCTTTAAGCCAAAAGTGTATTTCCAACATTGTAGACACTCAATAGTTACTTTTGAAAATGAAATAATGAACTTCATTAATATTACCACCTATAATCATCTCTTGCCATATATCTCTTCAATTTAATGGCAAATGTACAGCTTATATTACTCCATAACATTATACAACTCCGTTATTCTTGTGCATCATTCATTCATTCAACAAACATTTATTACACAGGCACAATTCTAGACATGTTTACTTTAAGTGGAAGGTATCTATTTGGTGATTTATTTTTACAAAATTCTTTTCTTTACTTTTTGGAGTGATTCCAAATATGAAGTATTTGTCCGGCAAAATGGAGCATTTTGAAAAGGTGTTAAAAAGTGCAAAATCCATGTTTGTGAATTCTGGAATCACATACACAAAAAATGTGCTCTTTGCTACAGAAAGACCAATTGATTATGTATATTCTGAGATACATGACATAGAGAGAGATGTTTTCCCTGCAAGTGGTAAGATGTCATTATTAACATAATAGTTGCATTGGAATAAAAACCTAATCCTTTTCATGCCTAATTTCAAGTTGCAGACTACATTTCTACAATTTTCTTCTAAAGTTAGATAGAAATTAATAAAAATGTTCCTTTGGGGAGAATGGTCGATGTGTCTTGTTTAGTTTTGCCCATATTTTGAAGGGGTATATCATCCAGTTGCTTCCTGTGAAAATATCTGTGGGAAATACTATTTTAAAAAGTTTTTTAGTATCTGAAACTCAGTTTATTCCACTCTTATGTTTCGTTGGCAGTTTGGATGGATATAGGATTATACTTTTTTAAAAAATTTTCCCTTAGAATAGGGGTTTTTAACCTTTTTATTCCACAGACCCCTTTGCCAGTCAGGTGAAAACCATGGACTCCTTCTCAGAACGTAGCAGCAGATAGTTTTATGACACTCAACTAGCATCGGGTCTAACAATTACTGTAATTTCAAAGTATGGATGCGCATAAGCAATTTTTCCAAATATGCAACAACTGTAATGTGATATGAAATGTACTGTAAGTTATTGCCTACACTCATAAGTGAAGGAAATGCTAGCTTTCAGTTAGAGATCAGAGAAAATAAAGATAATAAGTTGATTTTTTTCAGTTCAAGCTCACAGACCCCCTGAACCCTGATTAAGAACCCCTGCCTTAGAGTTTCCCTCAGAGGTTGGATCCCTTAAATGGATCTTCTAGGTTTCTCATCTATTGTCGACAATTTTCCATGTCTCTGGTTTTTGTTCTACTCTCTAAGAGAACTCAACTTTACCATCTAAGCTGTACATTGAATATTTTATTTAATGTTTGCTGTTTCTTTTTTTTATAGCACTGTCTTCTTATTTCACAAGTATACTATCTTATCTCTTTGAGGATAATTCCAATTTCTGAATTATAGTCTCTTCCCTGTATTTTCTCTTCATTTTCTGAGTTCATTTTCTTTTTGTCTGTGTGTATGTTAGTTTTGTTGGCTTTCACGCTAGAGGCTTTCTTCAAAAGCATCAGGACTGTCCACTCATATTTGAGGGAAGAGCACTGAAAGATGAGTAGGAGTTCCATGTGCCTGAGTGGGGCTTTTTGGCTGGTAAATTCACTACAGAAAGATGGGAAGAAAACCTCTTTGTATGAATGACTCCCAATCAACAGTGACCCTTAATGTTTTCTTCCTATATGTAGGCATGTACACTTATGTTTTAGCTTTACCCGTCTGTATATGGCTTTCCAAATTCTAAAATGTATTAGTAATCTTTGACTCCTCTCCAGTCTCTTTGTCCATGTAGAGAGAGGCCTTAAAGAGAAGGTAGTAACTGAGCTGGACCTTGAAGGATGAATAATGATTGAATATGTGTAGACTAGGAAGAAAAGAAGGTGCGGGGGAAATGACCTCCTAAAAACAGATGGAAAGGAGTTGGAAAATGCATTACTATGATCCGTGTGATTGGATGGGGGGAATATTGTTCAATTTTCTACCTATCGATTTTTGTAAGAATAATGTTTGTTCTCTAAAGAGTACATAGGAGTACTCAAGTTAAATAGAAATAAATACCTTGATAAAACATTCTTTTTTCTTTTAGGGAACTTATTTCAATATCTTATCTCCCAAAAACACACATCACATAGCTGCTTCACTCATATTAAAAATAGCAGATTGGGGAAAGGATGTAGCTCAAGTGGTTGAGTGCCTGCTTCCCATGTACGAGGTTCCGGGTTCGATCCCTGGTACCTCCTAAAATCAAAACAAACAAACAAATGAAAAAAGCACCAGCTTCCCATGTACAAGGTCCTGGGTTCCATGCCCTGTACCTCCTAAAAAAAAATAATTAGTGGATTAATTCTAAGTATTATTTCTATGAAAATTATAATGTAAATAGAGTTAGTATTATTGGGAAAAGCAAAATTGAAGATATTTCTCCTGATAACACAGCTGTAGTAGCAATTCTTTAGTTTATTGAAGAAAAAAAGATGATGAAATGGAACATAATAAACAAAATAGGTTTTCATTTAGTTTCACTGATGGGGACAATTTAGATTTATCTGACTTTCCAATTGTTGGAAGGACTACTGTGGAAGTCATTTACATGTACATTTTTGAGCTTGAAAGTCTAATTTTGATGACAGTAGTAGAGTTATTAAAAACAATATTTCATTCATTTATATTGATATGTAGGTTTCAAATAAATGTTTTATTAAAGTATTGTGGAATAAGCTTTAATATTCAATATTTCATAGCCACAACCAAATATTAAAACTTTAGCAAAATAACAGCAAAAGCAACTGATCCTGTTATCACAGACAATATACAGATAAATTAATAGTGACTAAAGATACCTGTGAGCTTTCATTTTTATTTCATTTTATATCTTTGAAAACTCCTTGTTTATGACAAGCAATTAAATTTTAATCATAAAATTTATATGTGAGCCTTGCAGAAAATCTGGGAAATACAAAAAATACAAATAAAAACAAAAGCAAAACAATTATCTCACTGTTAAGGATAACTCATTTAATATTTGGCTTACTTATTTCTAACAGAAGCACACACACAATGGATATCATACTAATTTTTAATTGCAGTATAGTATGAGATTTCCCCATGTCATTAGTCTCTGAAAATGTGAATTTTAATGATGGCAGTCTGGTAAGTGCTGAAGTATCTCAGTGAGGCCAGCAGGGGGTGCTGTCACTGGATGAAGCTGCCACATTCCTGGTGTGTCTGACCTTGGGCTTACTTAACATTATAGTCTGGATCCTATTAGGGGAATTTTGTGTTTTTCCTTTGCAAGAGTCACCCCCTACCACGACAAATATTTAAAAATGTTTTTTGAAAAAGGTTGGGAAAGCAAACTTTTTCCCAAAAGAAATTTATAGTTCAAATTTACACCAAGTTCTCACTAAGTGGAGCAAGCCGGGTTTTCACTAAAGCTCCGAGTTTTCCTCTGTAAAACATTAGTCACTCCCTTGGAAGAAGCAGTTTTTCTTTTTTTATAGGCAATGGGATAAAACAGCCACAGATGTGCATGTAAGAGTGTAATAGGATGGTCTTCAGAATGTACCTGCAAAACTTTTTTTAAAATTTTAATTTAGAGAAAAAAGGGATTTAAGGTAGAAGCCTGAATTGGGATGCTAAAATAACAGTGATTTAATATTAAGGAAATTATAAGATTTTATTTGTTCAAATAGGGTTTTCTTTCCCCTTTTCTTTATTCTTGGGAAGATCTTGAGGTTGTGCCAAGTTGTTTCCAGTGAACAAATTTTTAAAGGTATTCACCATTCCCATGTGTAACTGGTTGCCTTTTTACTGTGCAGGACTGTAGTGATGCCTGTGGCCAAAGAGTTTGATCCAGACATGGTCCTAGTTTCCGCAGGTTTTGATGCATTAGAAGGCCACGCCCCTCCTCTTGGGGGGTACAAAGTGACAGCAAAGTGTAAGTATACGATTTTGGACATTATGAAAGGCTATGATATCATAACATCTTTTAGGTCTTTAAGGTAGACAGCACCTTCTACATGCCTCTAGTAAACTTTGGTAAGACATTGAAAAATGATTCAGATGGTGTTTGTTTCTCTGACAGATGTAGAAACTGGCCTTAAAAAAAAAGTTAACTCTTTCCTTTGATGAAATTGATATTTCAGAACGTTTTGCTTTTCAGAAGTTCCATTTTCCATTTAATGACAATAATGATAGGGCTTCTGATTAAAATATGTTGAATAACTTGAGATTTCATGAGCCTAGAAAACTTAGTAGGCTTTTTTGCGAAGAGAATGGAAGTCCTTGTTTTATTTCATTGTGCATGAAGTATAAATAGCTATTTTCCAATAATGTCATGCTCTTCCAGATTTGAATAGAAATACATACTTCCCCCTTGCTCAGAGGTTCTGTGCATGCTTACAGGTAGCCCTCAGGATCTCTACTCATTTTCTTTTATTTTGCAAAAGTTAACTTTTTGGCTGTTTCCTTAGCAACTAAACACGAATGAAGAAATGAATTTTGTGTTATATTGCATTTGAATAACATGACCTAATGAAATCTGGCTAGAAAGAGGCTTTCTTTAAGAATAATTTCCTTGCTTTCTGAGTGTGAAAATGAGTTATATATATAATCCACACATATAAATATATGCTGGCATTCTGAATATCCATAAAAGGAGAAAAAAAGTAAAATTACAAAAAGAATAAGATTAACTATTGTATGTTTTAGGAGGAGTTGAATAAAATAACAAAATAAAAACATCCCAAATAGTTTTAACTGGGAAAGATGAGTTTGGAACAAGTGTGTTTTATTAATTTGAAAAGAACCAAAGAAAAAGCATCATGCCAACCTTTGTTCTGAGTTGGCTTCTCATGTGAGAGAGTTTTCTGCACTCTAATTGTTCCAGCAACATTGTTAGGTAGTAGCTATTTTTAATATCTATTATTTACCCAGTGTTCTTGGTGCCTTGTTGTCTATTGAAAACATATTAAAAGAGGCAACTCCACAAAGACAAACAAAACATAAAAAATCACAATTTTGGTTAAACTGAATAGAGAGGTGTTTGCTCACATCAAATGTCTTTATGCATCTTTTTTGTTCTCCCATGGAAATCCACTCAAATGGAAATCAGTCTTTCCATTGCATCATTTGGGTCAAGACTGGTGAATAATTTAAAGAAAAAAATTATGCAGCAAAGTAAGATAAACCCAAACAGTACAAAATACATGGAGAACAAAGATAGAAATCTAGAAAAGATACTCCTTGCCATAAGATCTGAGAGCTTTCTTCAGGAGAAAGGAAACCTATCGTTGGGTCATTCGCCTTCCTAAGGGGGCAGTTATAACAAGTTTATTTCTCAGAACTAGTTAGAAGGAACTAATAATTTTATTTGCTTGTTTGTTTGTTTCTTGCCATGTCAAATTCAAATCTCTACTGTCACCTTGGAAGGTAGAATGGAAAGTAGTAGTCATATGGTTTCTTTGGGTTATAGACATAAGAAACAGGTTCCTACCTTTTGTTAGCGTCAACTCAATGCACAGAGACCTTCAACATGTGTTTCTCTTTTCCATTTGGGGGAAGCTGTTCATTGCTTTCTATCACAGGATGACTTTTTCTATAATCTCTCCAACACCCCATCCCCTCTTCATCTATTTCTTCCCTTTGATGTTTTTTCTTCTCAGGAGACCATATGCTTTCTCTCAAAGTGCCTTTTTTCCCCAAGAAAAACCAGCAGCTATATAAGGTATCAGTGATTTAATAATTGACCCCTTTTTGAATATTTGAGTTTAATAAGGGAAGGATATACAATGAGGTGAGAGTGTCTTAGACCCAAAGAGACCATAATAGATTATCTAAAACAGTTCATGTATTTATAAATGAAGAAACTTATAATTAATTTTTACAATATGAAGTAACTGGGGTTAAAACTCAGTATTATCCTGAATTTGTAGTTAAGTGGTATTGCATGAAGGTTTTACTGGATTTCCCCCCTTAAAGAGAAAAAAGTTTCATAAAAGGCAGGGACTAAAGAACTTGGATGTATATTACAGAGGCCATGTGGGTGCCCAAGATCTTTATCTCCCAAACACAATCTGTGATAGATACTGAGTAGTTCTATGATATTTAAATGAAAATGAAGGCACATCATAGCTGGGAAGCTATTTATACACATCATCTCAAGTAGGCATGGATTTTCCAGCTAAATTTTCTAGAGATGCTGCCACACTAACTGGATAAAAGCTAGGATTTCTGGACCACTCTAAAGTTATTTCCCAAATGGCTCTCTACTGGGCCTCTGTTTTCTTTCTGACCAATTGGAGAATGCATTTACAGTGCCTGGAAGTTAGGGACAGGTAATTAATATAAGTCTCTCATTATCCCATGCCAGAAGTTACTCTCTGTTTGGTGGAGTCCTAGGTACCCCAAGTAGAACATTTGAGGATTTTAGATAGTGGCCTTGAGGATACGATCATATATCAGAGATTCTAAAATTTTCTTTTCTTAGAACGTTGAATCAAATAATCTTTCTTAATAATTTTGTTTGCTTTCTCTGAAAGGAAAAGGAAATGGTGTCAAAACAACTAGTATTTTTTAAAAACATTTAATTAGTTACTAAAAATTCAGTTGGTGCTGTAACAAAAGTCTTAGCCCAAATATAGAGGTGATTTACAATTCAAAGTTAATTCTTGGTTAGTGCTATTTTTCTTCTTTCTTCTCCTCTCTTCTATTCTCTTCCCCTTTCTTTATGTATTGTGTTCTCTGCTGTGAAGTAAGAACAAAAGTATTTGGATTGATATGTGCTGAAATATAAAATAAATTATCATCTGAATTACTTTGATAAATAAAAAATAGCTAATAGTTGGGAAAAAATTAAGTAACTTATATTAAAGTATGCATTTTCTCCCTGATAGCATGTTTTACTCCATTTTAGTGACCCTCTCATTTATTTTTTTTCTTTCTTTCAGTGAATGTCTATGTAACAGGGAGAGAACATTGCTGCAGGGCAGATAAATGTAAAAATTCGTATTTAGGTAGGAGTTACACTTAAGGAAGTACAGTAGCCTTTGATTTGTTACTCTTCCAAGAATAAGTCTTTTAGAATTTGAGTGCAAAACCAGTCAACAAATAAGCTCCAAGAAACAAACTTCATAAAATATATGAGGCCACATTTGTCTACTTCATCAGCTAATAATGGATGTATGTGCTTCATCCCTCTTCATATACAAGGCTGTGCAACTCAAAATGTCCTCTGCCTACACATTTTATTTTTCCACACAGAGTTAAAGACATGCAGAGGCAGAAACTAAGTAAATTTTGGTAGGTTTGACTTCCTTTTTTTTCTTGTTCTTTTCTCACTGATGACTTTACACTGATCTTAAAGTAGTCCTGGTTTTCTAGATCAATAGTTGTTCTCCCTATTATCAAAACCTAAAAGAATCTGATGGTACTTACTTATGTGTTTTATTTATTACATGATATATCTTTTTAGAGAGTATTTCAGCCAATATGACAGCTCAGCTTGGCTGTTGCATCTTTAACTATTTATCTGTAATTGCAGAATTGATGGTTTGTCTTCTCATAATAACATTCCAGGCCAAGCGAACAGATGCAGAGGAAAGAAGTGTTTGAAGGACACCTTTGAAACACCATTTCATGAAGGGTCAACCTTAAACTGCTTGAGTTCGTTTATATTAGGGTGGCAGCTGAGAGAATATCATGAAAGATTGCTCAAAATATCCTCATCCAGTTACCACCAGATTAACCTCTTTTATACATCTCTGTGCTGTGTCCTCAGAAGCTGGCCCAGTGCCTGACACATAGTCTAAATAGTTGTGTGTTTTTTTTTGTTTTTGTTTTTTTTAATTTAACTTTCTGCTAAAATGAACCAATGATCTTTTAAGTAAGTCAGATGATTTTTTCCAGTTTATGTGATTTAAATTAGGATTTCATGATGTTTTTTTCATGGTTATCCCCCAATCACCACTACTCTTTTCTTGGCCTTGGACTACATATTCATTCCTCCTATAATATTTTAATTAACACACCCTTGTGTTTCTTACAGTAGTTTCTGACAATTGTCTCTTGCTTAATGTTTCCCTTTAAAATAGATTGTACTGAAAAGTATGAAAGTATTAAATGGAGAAGTCATGCTTTTTTGGTAACATTGAGCTTTGAGCAAAAGAGCTGAATCCCAGCTGGAAAAGCATATTAGCATCTAGATGGTCAGATAAACTCCATTTGTCCTTGCTTGGGAAATGAGGGCAATGAGAAATTATTGAATCCTTTTAATAATACCTTTGAAATAAATTTGAAGAATTAGAGGACTAAAGGAAATTGTAAAAGAGTTCATTTTAGTGTCTGAAAACCTATATTCAAATCTCAACATTGTCCCTTACTAATTTTGTGATCAAGTTAGTTTCTTTATCAGAAAAAAACCAAAAACTAAAAACAGGTTAAGGGGAGGTGGAGATAAGAATTATAACTACAATACAAGGAATAAACAAGATAAGGGACAATGAATGTATTTTTAAACGATTAAGCATCGTGAGGTGGTAGTTTTCAATTTTAGTGTAGATATTATTTCAACAAATTTAAAAATTCAATAAAAGTCTTGGCATTTAGATGGTATATTGGAAGCAAAGTATACAACACAAACTTAAGAATTTGTTTGAAGATATTTTAGACTTTTCTTTTTGAACAAAAGTGGGAGGAGGAAGGCAAAAAATCCTAGGAAGCTATGCAGGATTCTTAGTAAATGATAAGTGTATGCCCATTTGTTTGAAAGTCAGATTAGGAAGAGCAGGGACTGCATCTCACATTTATCTGTCTGTAACATTTGTAGTGTAGTGCAGGAGCAGTTAGAGTAAATGGCAAAGCTTTAAAAGAAAAATACAGTATTGTTATTGTGTGGCAAGTACACCTCAGACCATGTCTATCTCCCAGCTGTGCAGTTTGTCTTGGTATATTGTGGTGTGCGTGGCTCTTGCCATTACTAATATACTGATGCAGATTAAATTATCCAGTGATCCCCTTCTAAGCAACTGAACTATCTGAAACACAGCTAAGAATTAGAAAAGAACAGAAGAATCTCTGAAATGCAAAAATAGATGTAGAAAGCCTATTTATTAATGAATAGATCAACTCTCTGGCCATCACTAGGATTCAGTTTAATTTTTTACACATATAACTACTATATTGGACGGTTTATTTAATTTCCCATCTCACAGAATATTGAAGAAGTAGTTTGAAAATAAAGGTCGATGAGTACTTGGTGGGCATATTTCTATGTCAGAGATTCTTAAAATTGGGTCCAGAGACTCACAAGAGTCCATTAATAGAATTCATAGGACCCATGAACTTGGATGGAAAATAAAAAAAATTGTTTCCTCACCCCTTATTAGCTGTATGGACTTAGGAATGTATTTTCATCCATTATAAATGTAGGTAACAAGCCATAGCAATATTAGTAAAACTAGTAGCAACTATTTTCATATCACTCTACCAATGTATGGATATCTCTGATGATCAGTAACTCTCATCATTACATTGAAGGGATGGTACATATCAGACCTGCTTCTCCATTCATTATTTAGAGCATGTATTAGTGCATGATTCCTTCCCTCTTTGGTAGCTCTTTTCAATATAGTTTCCTTTATCTGTGTGCTTTATTTTCTGCATTTAAAAACATTATTCTGAGTAGAGGTCTACAAGCTTCCACTATATATAAAAAAAAATTTACTTTGAGACAAAGTATGGTCTGTTTCTATTTGTTTCTCACATTATTACCCCTGGCACAAACTTCCTAGTTATTATGTGATGTGTTGTTCATCTCTGAAGCAAAACACTAAAAAAGAAAGAAAATTTTAAAAAGTTCCAGTTTTCAGAAGATTTCTCATCTGTGAAACAAACTTCAACTATATCTTATGTGTAAGCTGATCTCCAGGTCTCTGTAACTGAAAGTCACATAGACATTGTAAACAGTTCCTAAACTTCCTGTCAAGGATTTGTACATGGATCTGCCATCATTTGAGAGAGAAGAACCTGGTTCAATCAGGGAAGTCAGAAATTTCGTTTAAAACCATACACCCATTTAAAAACTTTTACAAATTTTGAATAATTTAAAAGATGCAGAAAAATACAAAGACGTATACAACAAATGTCATTTGCTCCACCATTTGGAATAGGCAACAGTTAAATATTTTATTTGCTCCAAGTCTTTTGCTTATAAATAAATTGAAACTGCAGATAAATTTGAACTCCTCTTTAATCACTGGTCCCAACCCCTATTTCCCTTCCTCTCTTAACCTCCTATGTACCATAATTTGTGTGAATATATTTCCAGTATAACACAACATAACCATACACAAGCACATAATGCATATTATTTTAATGATTATTTCTAATATGCCTTATATAGCAAGAAGTAAGTATTGAAGTTTCATTTGTACATGTAGATTATGGAACTTACATTTTGCTTTAAGTATTTTGGTTTTGACATCTACTCATGAATATTTATATATCCTTCTAAATTTCTACATACTAGTCTATCATGTGCATGTACCATAATGTATTTTATCCATCATTCTATTAAAAAACTTTTAGTTGTTTCCAGGTTTTCACTATTACAAACATTGCTGAAGTGAACATTCTTTTACAAATCTCCTTCTGCTTTTGCATTTCCTACATTGACTCTCTTAGTCAAGTTGGGCTTCTATTTCTTTTTTAGTATGTGGCAGCCTGGTGGTCCAGCAGACATGGATGGGAATCCTGGTCTAGGCCTTTATGAGCTATATGATCACAAGACAGTGACTTAACCCCTTGAAGCCTTTTTTGCCTGCAAAGAGGAACATTAATTTCTTCCTGGAAGCGTTGTTATTATTGATGGTAAAAATAATAATACCTGCTAGCCATCACTAAGCATTTATTCTGTGCTTGGCACCATGCTCAGCACTTCTCCGCATTATCTCATGTAGAATTTATGATTAAATGAGATATTATTATTACTATAGTTTTTATTATCATTATTATTATTATATTCTTAGATTCCTCTTATTATCCTAGTGTCATAGAAGATGACTTAGCAATTATTTGAATTACACATGTTAGAGTTATAGAAAAATGAAGTGATTTGCCCAAAGTCACAGTGCCAAATAGTAACAAAGCACAACTTGATCTCTCATCTTTTGACTTCCAGCTCAATATATTTTCCACTATCTTCAAAAGGTTATTAAAAATACCTCAAACAAATGAATAGAGTTTTCAATTACTCTAGAATTCTTATCCTGAATTGTGAAAATTTAGAAAATAAAACAAAATTTCCCTGCTAATGAGATTCTTAATTGAACAAGATTCTCCAAGGCAAAAAGTAAGCAGAGCTTTTCTAACATATGAGCGCTTCCCAGTTTGCAGATCATGTTTCCCATTTTTCATGGACTGTTCTGCGAGAACCAGTCAAGGGCATACTCTTTGACTCAAAATTTCAGCATATCAGTTGATGTCTTTGTGGGACTAGCAAGGACAGGCCCCTTGCAAAGATAGGGAAGCAGATGCACAAGACACTTATGAATTTTTGCAATATATTTACTTATATGTTTAGCAAATCACACAAATAAGCTACATAACTAATTAAGAAGGAACAATGTCAGCATGTAAAAAAGCTAAATTTTAGATTTAGGGATGATTTTTTTTTAAATGGCAACCAGGAAATTTATGTGGGTGAGTACTCCATATTTTACTATTACCTGCTTTCATTTTTGTGCTCAATTCCCTGTTTCCTTACACCATATGACAGCTCAGATACCAAATTGTAGAAGAATATTTTCTATCTGCAGTGCTTCATTACTGGTTTCATGAACACTCCTTGGCTAGGATGACTATTCCTTAACTTTGAAGATCAAAATTACTGTAACTTTACCATAACTGGGGCCAGATCAACATTACCTATGAAAAGAAAACATAAGCACGTTTGTCCTGAAGACAGTTTTCACCTGTAACTGTGCAGTAAACCCTGTACTATATTTCAGTGATGCAAACTATTTTTCATATTTTAACATGTCTTAAATTGGGATGTCTGGTGGCATTTTGTGATTGAACTGGCAACATCTCTTCTTTTAGTAATACATAAAATATTGGGACATCTCACAATCAATGACATCTTAGAATCAATGAAATGAATGAAATATAATATTTTAATCTTTGATATATTTTTTTAAAAATCCCAGCCTAAGGACATACTAAAATTATAGCTTAGATTTCCATGTCATATTTCTTCTTCAGGCTTCTAATGATTGAGTAGAATCCCAAGAAGGTAAAACAAAACAAAACAAAACAAAAACACCATTATAAAGGAGAAATCTTGAATAGTCAGTTCTTTTCATGTGAATTTGCTCTTAGCTCAGGCAAAAATTGTTCTTCTTTGCCCTGAAATCTCTGTGGCCATAGGCTCTGACCCCTCCCCTCACCTTTTTTGGATAACTATGTCTAAAATAATTGGTTTCTAATTTATTTTACAAAGCAAATCAATTAAAAAATTTACATAGTCAGACAAGTTAATGTCATAGGTCAGTGCCAGAAGATGAGCTTTGAAAATGTTATCATGTAAAACTATGGGCCACAGCTCTGTGACTGAGAATAGTCTCCTAGCATGCGTATGGCTGATGAAGTAATCAAGGAAATTATGGGTACATGACTGTGTACTGTCCACCCGTGGGAAGTTCTCCTGACACTACTCCCATGGGCTGAAGAGTCACTATGCCCGGGGGCAGTGGTTTCCATACCAGCAGGCTTCTAGTCACTTTGAGGGATTGTTAAGATTGCTGGGCGCCACTCCCAGAGTTTCTGATTCAGTAGTTCTGGGGTGGAGCCTGCAATCTGAATTTCCAACCAGTTCCCAGGTTCCCAACTCCTGCTCTAGGGACCACACTTTGAGAACCATTGGCTTAGAAATAGAAAGAAAGAGCATAGGTTTTGCAATTGGTAGATCTGGATGTTTGGATCTAATTGGCTATGAACTCACTCTACTGTGTCTTAACAGTCTTGTCTATTAAACAGTAATGATACAATTTATACCTGTTTTGGCTAAATAATAGGGCTATTTTGATAATCAGATAAGGTGATGGACTTGAAATAATCTTTGGAGAAATGTGACACTCTGCTTATGATAGGTATCAAAGGTATCACAAATTTGGGGATACTATTATTTTCAGGCACACACGCTAGCTGGGTTCAGAATTCATATATCAAAATACTTTTGCAGTCATATAAAAATAAATAGTAAAATATTTTAAAACTTCCAAACTATTTAGTTATTTTGGCATTTTTTAAAATAGAGAGATAAGCTGTGGTTCTGCCTATCTTTTCCTCTCCCTGACTGAACACAACCTCTAGGCTTTTCCCATGTGACCCTGTTGCTCAAGGACACAGATTAGTCACAAGGAATTGTGGCAACTCTCTTACCAGCAGTTCTCAAGGCTCCTGAGAGTGATAAACATTTAGCCTCCTCTTCCCAATATTTCCCCCAGGTAGTTTTAGACCATGAGTCACTTCCATGAACTTCGCTTGTTTTCTTGGCCCAAGTAATCAAATTACTAAGTAGTATACTGTAAACTCTACTAAAGCTCTTGGAAGAAAATGCTCTGTAGAAATGTGTGCTCTCATTACCTTATAATTTGATCCATTTTTCAATAAAACAGTATGAAAAGTACTGAGAGAGATGCATAAGCTTTTTGCATGTTGTTTTTAAAATGTAATACTTATTTTAAAGAAGTTCCCTCAGCCCATGTCTCATGCTCAACCAATGCAAATCTCATACCACTTTGTTCCATTAGGAACTGTTTGGCTTTAACCAGATTGTAAGCTTTTACTTATCTCCTCCTATTATTTCTTTAGAAATTTAATATAGAGAGTTTTCCAATCTCTCTTTACAGAAAGAATTACCTCTGTAAAATAATAGAAATATTATTTTTTGTAATAATAAACTTTTATTTTTAGAGAAGACTTAGATTACAGAAAAATTGCATCAAAAATATAGGGGATTACATGTGAATAGACATTTGCACACTGATATTTATAGTGGCATTATTTACAATTGCCAAAAGATGGAAACAACCCAAGTGTCCATCAACATCAACCGATGAATGGATAAACAAATTGTGGTAGATATATACATTGGAATGCTATGCTGCTGGAAGAGGAAATGAAATTGGGACACATATGGTAACATGAATGAACCTTGAGAACATTATGCTGAGTGAAATAAGCCATACACAAAAGGATAAATATTGTATGGTCTCACTAATATGAACTAAATATGAAGAGTAAGCACATAGAGTTAAAACCTAGAGTATGTGTTACTAGAAGATAGGATGAGGGCTGTGAAGGAGTACTGATGCTTAATGTATGTAGAATTTTTAATTAGCTTGACTTTAAATGTGTGGAAATGGATAGAGTTGATGGTAACTCATTATAGTGAGAAGAACTAACATGCTGGTTTATAAATGGAATTATGGCTGAAAAGGGTAGTCTAGGGATACAAATGTTGATTGAAAGAAAGCCAGAGATTAATATAGGGACTGAAATACATAGTCAACCCAGAGGTGTATAAGGATTGTGATTAATAGTACAGATACAAAAATGTTCTTCTATGAACTAGAACAAATGTACATCACTCTTACAAGGTGTTAAGAATATGGAGATACATGGAAAAAAATACAATTAATGTAACTTATGGACAATAGTTAACAGCAATATTGTAATATTTTTGTGTCAATAACAAAGTAGGTACTGTGTTAATAATGTTGGGGTATGTATGATGTAAAAAATATACTAAATAGACGCTATAGACCATAGTTAGTGGCAATAGTCTGATAAGTTCTCTCATAGTATGTACCAGATGTATCACAGCAATATAATGTGTTGGTGGAGGGGTGCTGTGCAGGAATTCTGCACATTGTGCATGATTGTTTTGTAAGTTCACAACTTCTGTAATAAAAATATATATTTTATATAGGTAAAGAGGATTCCCATTTAAGCCCCCACACACTCACATACACATTTTCCCCTATCAACATCTTACATTAGTGTGGTACATTTGTTGCAATTGAACCAATATTGAAACATTGCTACTAATGAAGGTCTATGGTTCACATTATGGTTTACACTTTGCACTGGACAGTTTTGTGGGCTTTGATAAATGCACAGTGTCATGTATCTCTCATTGTAGTATCATAAAAACAATTCCAGGGTCCTAAAAATGCCCTGTGTTCTACCTATTCATCCTTGCCCCTCCCCTCTGAACCCTGGTAACCACTATCTTTATATCAATATTACAAGTTCTTCCATTACCACACGATAATAACTACAATAGCAATAAACTTAGTTTGGTCCTTGGTTATACTCCCCTCTTTTGTTTGTTCATTCCTCAATCTTGAGTAAATTGGGATATTGTCTGCTCTGATTGCTTCAGGTTGAGAGGGGGCTTAGATATTGTGGGGAAGATGGAAGGAATTGTTTTTGCTTGCAATTGTGGGTACTCTTTGATTTTGGGGGTGGGACTTGTCCATCATCATTTTGTTAGTTGTCCAGGGCAAACCTGAAGAACTGAAGACGAAGTTGGCTCAACTCTGCTGGGATTCAGGGCTTAACCAGCATATGAACAATCTGAAGATTTAAGTCTCTGAGGCATATATTTAATGGATATAATAACAATTATAGGTTCAAATAAAAGGAGTAGAAGAATCATGAGTAGGAGAATTATAAATAAGTATATCTATTTTTATTGGGGAAATAGAGTATCATATATTCCCAAATAGGGCCTACCAAGGGATGCTGATTTCATGAGGCTGTGTACCTTTTCAATTGTGTCTGGACATCCCTAGAGGCCTCAGGAGCACTTTTGTTTTGGGGGTTTATTTACACTGGTAATTAGTGAAATCTTCCTGAGACCTGCATAAGCATAACTTCCAGAATGACCTCCTGACTCGTGTTGAAATCTCGTAGCCATAAAAACTCTTTTTTATTTAATGTTTCCCCCTTTTGGTCAAGGTTTTTTTCAAATGCATCACTTGTTAGTGCTTGGCAATAATCCCTCAGAGCCAAGGAGGCTTATCCTTGGGAGTCATGTCCCATGACAGGTGGAAAGTAGTTTATTTGCTGACTTTGACTTCAAGAGAGGACACATTTGAGTAACAAGGAGGTTTTCAGGATTAACTCTTAGGCATTAAATAAAATTAGGCTAAGTTTCATTTTTACAAGAAAGAGCTTCATAAGTACAAGCATTAGGATTGAGGACTTGGCATAGTGGCCTGTTCCTTCTATTAGGCACTGATTATATATTCCAGAGATTTTTATTTTTAGTGATACAAGTAATAGAAATGCCTAGAGTTATGAACATGCAGTTCATGAGTCTCTGATTTGATTACTGCACATTTTTCTATGTTCAACCTTTTCAGCAATGACATGTTTAATCTTGTTTAATGATATAATCTATATGTAAGGTCTTTATTCCCTGATGTTTTCTCCTTTTTTTCTGACCTGGTAAAATATGCCTGTAAACTGGAGAAACTACCTATTTCAGAAATTATTTCACCAAAGCATTCAGGTCAACCCCTTCCTTAATATTCTCCTCCCGCAACTAGAATACAGATTGCCTGTGGCCATGTATCCTTTCCACCCAATCTCATTCTCCTCTGCTCTCCTTTTTGTTCACTAAGCTCCAGCTTTGCCAATCTTTCCCATCACTCCAACAGACCTGATTTATGCCTGAGCCTTTGAACAGGATGCTTCTTCTGTTGGAACCCTTTCTCCATCAGTGTTATCTGACTGCTACCTTCTCAGTTCAGGTGTCACCTCCTGAGAAAGGGCCTCCCTAACCCCTGAGAAACACCCCCAATCATTCTCCATTGCTTTCCCCCATCCCTCTTTGCTAAGACTATTTTGAGACTCCTGTGTGTTGTTAACCACCATGTAATTCCAGGGGCTAAAATATCACCTCATTCATTGCTCAAAAGATATTTATCAGTTGAATGATTATTGTTTTTTAAAAAACTGAATGAGCCATTTTAAAATGTATTTAGTATACCAGGTGTGTTGCAATGAAAAGAACAGAAACAACAACCAGCCTGCCAGGCTGCATTAAGTTGTGGTTTGAAAAGGCTCTGGAGCATGACTTTTTAAGGCCATCACTTGGCTCTGTCACTTTTTTAGCTGTGTTACCTTGGGTGACTCACTTTACCTTAGTGTGTCTAGATTTTCTCATCTGTAAGTGGGACTACCTATTTCATAGGTTTGTGAAGATTAAGCAAGATAGCTCATTTAAAACCACTCAACTGAAAGACTGACACATAGTAAGCAGTCAACATATGTAAGCCAATATTAGTCTTAAAGATTTCGTGTGCCTCAGAGGTGCTCTTCTTTATACAGGTATTGCTATTATACTAATATAAGAACTAACAGTTCTGGGTCTGCCTTGATAACAGCATAGAGCTGTCTGGCTTTTAAATGCTTCAAACTCACAGATGAAAACTATAATAATGAGCAATTGTTAACAAAAGTCTGCAATACATGATGTCATTAAAGTTCAGAGCTCACATTTATTAATAGAAGGAGTCTCCCATGTATCTATATAATGGGCAGTCTATCTATTTAGCCAAGCTCATCTTGGTAGTACAGGCTAGTGATGTTTGGAACATAGAGCAAATTTCTTCATTTAGCAGGTATTTCCATAAACATATAAAGATTTTATGTCTAGAAAAAAAGACCATGTTGCATACAATTAAAACAAGGAATGAAACTGAGGGAATATTTCCATTGATGTTTGGCATTATACCATATCCATTGTGGTTGATTACTTTTTCAAGTAAAACTATAAATAAATTTACTAGAGTGTAACATAAGAAATATTTATTTTTGAACAATTTATCTTGATAGCACCATCATATAAAATTTAAATGAAGACAGAAAATAAAGAAAAGGTAAAAGAATGTGGAGCTAGTATTGAAAAAACAGAGGTAAGCCCAAAGAGACCAAAAAATTAGGCCAAGGTAATGTACTCAGGATTTAATTTATTTGGCCATCCCTCACTCAACTCTAACAGTGTATGATATTTGGCAAGTATGTCTGATCTGGGTTTCATAACACATGTTTTTGCACTATATAAAATCCAGTCATCTCATTTAGAATTGCTTATCTCAAGTTCAAAATGAGTTGCCAACTCTATTCATTTATTTGCAATTTTCTGGATCTACTATAAACAGTTTTCTCAGATGTTATTTCTGGTGAAAAATTTCTCCCCATAGCAATGTCTTTATGTTCAATATTTCCTTCCTGTTTTAGGGTAATGATCTAAATAAGGCACACAGGAGAGTCCCTAAAATCACTTTATTGTCCCAATAGCCAGAATTGGAAACATTTATTAAATGTAGCTAATTTCAGTATCTTACAGACACATTGCCTAAAAAACAAACAAACAAACAAACAAACACCAAGAAGGGTGCCAGGCTTCTTGGAATGGTTCAAGGAAGGTCATCTACTTGAAGAGCTGCATTTTATTAAGGACTGTGATGGTATTGGAACTTTTCCTGTTGTTTTACTCTATAATCCCCAGGGGACTATTTGGCACTAAGGTGCAAAATGAGATCAGCAATTAGGAAAAGACACCAAAGCAGGCACTTTAAGAGTAAATCATTTAGTACCAGACTTAATAGCTAGTTAAGTGCCAGGCCAAAGTAATAGCCCAAAGTTGTTGGCCGGTCTGGCTTCTTATTCTTTCCACTAAATGTGCTGTGTGTCTCATTGTGTGACTGGCTCCATAGGTGGTATTCGGCTATTCGGCAGTTGACTTCTTGATCCCAATGGAAGATTCCCCAAGGCCTAAGAAGTTTTATCATCTGGAAGCTAAAAACCCCTACACTGGCCACATCTATCTAAGGGCAGAACTAGAACTACCTTCCAAGTTAGGCAAAGGCATGGGTTTCATAACAGCTTGGCAGGACTCTGTAAATGGATCTGCTCCCAGTGGGGGGTAGGGGGAGGGTAGAGAATTTCCAGCTGATCTGTTTGATGACTCTCATGTAGGCAAAGAAAAAACTTGAGGAGCAGAATGTTAAGTAACTTCTTACTTGCAACTTAAACCACAATTTTTCTCCAGTTCTCCAGCTCTGGTTACTCATTTTATCCCCATGTAACAACTGATAAAGAATGAAAAGGAATGAAGAGGAGGAAGTGATGAACATTAGAACAGTGTATTGGAAAGAACACTACGTAGGAAGTAGGAGACCTTTGTTCCCTTCATTCAGATGCTTAGTATTTGTTTAAGGAATCCATGTCTCCATTCCTCATCTGTAAACTGAGGTATTTGGAACAACTAACAGAACGGTTTAAAGTTCTCTATCTAGAATATCAGGGAGTACAAGCATTAACCAAATGTTTATAATCTATATTAAGTACATTGCATGCACTGGCTTATTTAATCTTCATAATAATATACTATAGGTAACATTTTTACCCATGAAGGGACCAAAGCATAAAAAATGGTTAGAAACAGTATCAAATTTATGAAAGCATGAGCTGGGATTCACATGTCACCAGTTCTGAATGTATTTCTCTGCCTGTGTTTTTATCAGAAATTGATGTTGAAAATGAGGCCATGTGGGAACCTGGGTATGTTTGTGTTTAGGACTGGAATCATCATAGGTACACAACATTATTAAGTTCACTCCTTTGGCCGAAACATCCATAACTCTCCCTCTCCCTCATTGCTATTTCACCCTTCTTCCTTCTCTGTTGCAAGGTCATTTTGTATATTGACAGCATCAAGCTCTCTACCATGAAAGACTTGGGCTCTGCTCTGCCACCACAGAAACAGGTAAACTGAGGCACTGGGTACTTATTATCTCATGTTACTTCAATGAAGAATAAGTGAAGGACCTGTACAAAGTGGGACAAGAAGTTTGCACAGAAATATATTCAGAGGGATAGGGAAAATGTATTTTATTTTATCCCAGAATAAAATCTGCAAAATCTTCCACATGTCAGATTGATGGAATTTCTTTCATGGTAGAGAAATGAGATTTGTATCCTGAGGGTAAAATGTATTGATTTTAAAGAGCTTAAGTTTATATCAGATCTTAGTTTTTTCCTCCCAGACTATGACTTGTTGCTTCTCATATTTGGCTTTGCTCCTGCAGCTGAGTGATGAGTGTTTACACTAGGCTTTTAAGTAGGTAAAAGGACTGAAAATAAATGAAACACTAACTACTTTGTCATTAAGTCAGTGATAGCAGACAGATATGCAAGCATCTCTATATCTAGGGCTATCTCACTGTGTACCTGCCCTGCTTTTTAACATTGATGATGGTGCCAGAAAGGAGAGAGAGAGCTACAGCCTGTAAACCACTGGGTTATTATCTGTAAAACCAATTCACTCACTCAGGCCACCACCTCTGGTTGTGCAGTTGTGCTCTGCACAAAGGGCTGTAGGGAGAAAGGGAGCTAAAATCTAGCCCATTCTCCCTTCACCAATGGCATACCAAGGCCCATGGCAACGTTAAAGCAGGGAAATGAAACAAGAAAGTGATTAATTCATTCAACAGATATACACTGGGCACCTACTTTGTGTTGTAGGTGCTGGGGTTACATCAGTCTCAAAAAGTCAAAACTCCCTGCTTTTATGCAGCTTACACTCAAGTTGTGCTGTTTAAAATGATACCCTCTGGGGAAGCTGATGTGGTTCAGGCGACTGGGCTCCCACCTACCACATGAGAGGTACCTGGTTTGGTTCCTGGTGCCTCCTAAACGAAGACAGTGAGCTGGCAAGACAGACAGGCATGACAAGCTGACACAACAAGAGACACAGGGAGGAAAAACATAATGAGAGACACAACAAAAGTAGGAAGTGGAGGTGGCTTAAGCAATTAGGCGCCTCGCTCCCACATCAGAGGTCCTGGGTTCAGCTCCTGGTGCCTCCTAAAGAAACTAGAAAGACAAACAGACACAGCAAGTGCAAAACATCGAGGGGGTGTGGGGAAATAAATAAATAAAACAAATCTTTATCAAATACCTTTAAAAAAATGATACCCACTGATCACATGCAGTTATTTAAACTTAAATTTAAACTAAATAAAATTTTAAAATTTCGTTCATTGGTCACACTAACCACATTTCAAGTGCTAAATAGCCATGCATGGCTAAGAGCTACTGCATTGGACAGTGCAGATACAGAACATTTCCATCATCACAGAAAGTCCTTTTGGACAGCATGTCAAAAGATTAGAGACTAAACAAAATAAATAAGTAAACTATATAATAATTTGGAGTTGTTATGCTGTGAAAAACTAAAGCACAGAAAGGGTCAGGTTATGCTGGAAGAAGTGAGATTTACTTTTTTAAAAAGTGTGATCAAAGATGGCCTCACTCATAAAGTGACATTTGAGTAAAGATCTGAAGGTGATGAGGGAGCAAGCCATGAAACCACCATAGGGAAGAGCATTCTGGTCACAGGGAACAGTGAGGGCAAAGGTCCTGAGACAGGAATGTGCCTGATGTACTCAAGGAACAATGGGGTGGGAATGGTGATTGAATTGGAGTAATTAAGGGGAAGGGAGGTGGAACTGATAGGAAGTGATTATCTTCCTGATTGATTTTAAAGGTAAGAGAACTGGATTTGCCGGCATAATGGATCTGGGGTACAGGGGTGGGGGACTCCAAGGTTTTGTATCTGAGCACCAGATAGGAAGGAATTGCCATTGACTGAAATGGGGACGCTTGTGGAAGTAGGTTTGAGCCAATGATCAAATGTTCGGTGGTGGAATACACATCAGGTTTGAGATGTTTATTAGACAGCTGAATGCAGTTGTCAAGAAAGCCATTGAATATATGAGCTTTGAGTTCAAATAAGAGGTCAGAGCTAGAGTATAAATGCAGTTGTTATCAGCATGTAGAAGAAATTTAAAGCCAGGAGCCCTGATGAGATCACAAAGGGGGCAAGTGTAGATAAAGGGGAGCTCTAAAAACTGAGACATGGGACACTTAGATTAAGATATGGGAGTCAAGAGGAGGAGCCAGATGAGGAGTAGAGGATTTTCACCATCATTGTGTGATATCCTGGAGTCCAATTGAAGCAAGAGCTTCAAAAAGGAGAGCTTAATCAGCTGTGTCCAATGTTACTGATGGGTCAAGTAAGATAAGATCTGAGAACTGATCATTAAATTTAGTAATACAGCGGTCACTGGTGACCTTGACAAAAGAGGTTTTGCTAGTTGAAACCCTGTTTAGAGGAGAGGAATCAAAGACTGTGCATATGCAGTCTATTACTCTTTTGAGAAATTCTGCTTTAAAGGGATCGGATAAATGGAGAATAGATGGAGGGAGAAGAGGGTCATGTCTTATGTGCATTAAAAAATAATATTCAGAAAATAATAGCATATTTATGTGTTTCTGAGAATGACCTAGTACAAAAGGAAAATTGATTGTCCTTGAATTTGTAAAGGGAATGGAATATAGTGTACAAATGGAAGGTTGACCTTAGATACATGGACTCATACATAACAGCAGTAGGAAAAGCAGATGACATGGGTTTAGATGCTGGCAGGTGAATGGATGTAGTAGAAGGAGATTTATGGAGTGTGCTTCCAGTTGGCTTTTTCCTTAGTGAAATAAGAACCAAGGTCATCACTGAGAATGAGAAGGGCAGGCTAATTTGAAGGTTTGAAAATAGAAGCACAGGTATGACATCATTAGCTAGGAAAATGGAACAGGGACTCTACTGGGGAAAATGGCATGGAACAAATTTAAGTAACAATGTAAGTTTCATGGACATCATTTTAAAGTGAGAACAGTCAGCACAACTGTATCATTTTCACCTGCCACATTCCAGCTACAGGGTCCAGATGCCCAGTAGACAGGGAGTTAGATTTAACAGACCTGAATTAGAGGGACAGAGGCAAGGAAGTTATTATCTGATTGAGTATGTATTTTAAGCTAAAGAGGGAAGTGAAAACATGAGGAGGATAAAAGAACTAAAACGTTGGTAGGATTGATGGACTACAGGGCACAGATTATTGCAGTTGGAACATAAGCAGTAAACTGAAAAGATAAGAGATGCTTATCAGAGAGGAGGACTCTGAATTGATATGGAAGGGTTCCAATTATTGCTGGTGAAAGGTACAGGGCATGATCATAAGAATGAATCACTAAATCCTATTCTAAAGATCAATTCATGAAAGGGAGTCAAGTTCTAATGTACCCCTCCTCTGAATGAGAGTGTTATCACCTTATGAAAGAAGAAAATGTTTGATGAGCTACAATCAGTTGAAGCATAACTTTAAAAATAAAAAAGTAACTGGGACAGCACGTTCACCCAAGGTAGCATTTTCATTTCTTTGGCCTTCATTCTCTCTTGAAGATAGACAGTGCAATCATGCAATTTCCATTTGATCTTAAGCTTAAGCCTCTTATTCCACCCAATTTTCTAGAGTTTCCTATTTGGAGACTTCAAATACAAGCTTAGTAACAATAAATTATTATATAATTTTTCTTATCTGCTATCTTTATATTTCCAAAAGGAAGGGGTGGCCATGTTCTAGGTATGGAGTCTGTATTCCTTGACTATAAGAACATAAAAACATCATTAATCTATTTTGATAATCAGGGAAACTTCAGAAAGGAATAGGCAAACATTTCATTAATGCAAAAGGAACAATCAAGAAGATTCTATTCCTAATATATAGAAAATTCTAAGTATTATCTCTTTATGAAAGAAGAAAATGTTCAATGAGATAGAATCAGTTGATGCTTACATTTAAAAATAAAAATATTGTTTACAATTAGATTTGTACTTATATTTCTAAAATAAGCAAATATGTTTTCTTGAGACATAAATGTGAAAATATTTCTGCCTATAGATATGATGATTTTTTGGCAGTCAATGTTAAAAGATAGAAAGGGAACATATTGTTTTATTTTTAGACCCAAGGAAAACATACATGTTTTGCCAACTTTACATGACTTTAATAAAACACATAATTTGGTCAAGCAAGATTCATTCACCATTACTTTTAAAAGCACAAGGTAAAAACTTATCTTCATTAAGTGTCACTAAATGTCTGGCACCACATAACTAACCAGAGAATTCAGTAGCTTAGGGTCTATCTGATGCCTCAAGTTCAAAGGGAATAGAGACATGCTGTTCGGTGTTGTATTTCACTCACACTGTTAAAATTGCCCAGACCCCTTTAAGTGTTTTCTTTTTCATTCTTGAGCATGATCTTCTTTGCCCCTCACCAATAACACAAAGCATAAGAAAATTCAACGTCAGACTAAATAATTTTCAAAATGTGTCACAGATTTTATTTTTAGGTACAAAGGTCCTTCTGCTTTGTACAAAAGTCATTTTGTTAATGATGATGAAGCGGGTCATGTGCCACTCCTGAGGACATGAGGGGTGTCGAGGAGCTAGGACATTGCTTCAGAGTTGCCAGTTCTGACCCAATACCTTCTGAGTGCAAATGCTATTAGTGAAAATTTTGCTACAGAGGATGTTTGTAGAGAAATATTGAAAATGGGTAAATTAAGCTCTAACTTGCCAAATTACGAAAATTCATTCTCAATTCCTGTGACCATAAACATGAACAGAGAAAAATAAGGTGTTTTGAACTACCTTTGCATTTAACATCATAAAAGTTTTAGCAACATGCTTTACTTCAGTCCAGAATATGCAGACATTAATTTTTTCTACTATAAAATCATAACCTACAACTTTTCTTGAATACCCAAAGCTTGTTTTCATTATTTCCTATTTTCAAAATAAATTGTAGAAAAAAAATACTGACTGAATAAAATGTGCTGACTGAAATTTTTAGGAATGACTTTAGTGATAATTTTCTACATATTTATTTTTACAAAGGGTGATAAATTAATGTGGAAAAGTCAGTCCTCTACATTTCATGTAAAGAGAGACTTGGCTGCCATTTGGGGGAAAATTAATAAAGACTTCTCAATTGTCACTTGTTGAATAATTTCTAAAACCTAAACAATAGTCAAAGACGTGGGAGAATTCGTGATCTGTCAAAACTCCAAGGGTTTACACCTTCCTTTTGTGTTTTTGGAGCATGTGTCTATTAAATGCATAGATAAATATCATGTGAGTCTCAATATCCAGTGTTAAAATTTACCACACGTTATTTAAAGGATGCTGTGGAAGGCTTCTGAGTCTTAACTTTTTGCCAGCCTAACAATCTGCAGAATATCAGAATGATCAATTTGACAATGTTCTACTGGAAAAGTTCCAGTTAAGGAGTGTGGTTTGGCAACCTAAGAGAATAAACAATAGGCTGTAATTTTCCATCTTAATCTTTTTAGTATTAATCACTACTTTTAAATTTTATTTACTAATTGTTACATATGTTAAATGGGCATAATTAAATTTTAGAACTTGTTTGAAAACAAACGCTATACTTCCCTCATCCACGTGCCCTATTAAAATTTGGTTGTTTTTTAACATTGACTCCCCATTCAGCTGAGAGTCTGCCACCAGAGAAAAATGGCACAGGTCTAATGCTTTCAAAAGATCATATCCTTGTGTGGTCTTTCCTAGGCAACTGCTTTTTACTGTCATTCTTAAAATGTCACTTATGAATCAATCTTTTCAGGAACAAAAACAGATGATAATCAGATATAAACTCTTATATGTGCAGAAATTAGTAGAAAATGTTTCAAACATTTAAAGAAATAACCTCTTCTGAAGCATGAACTTATACATGGCTACTGTCCTTATAAAAGACCATTTTAGACATTTCTCCATGGAATTAGTTCTTAATCATTGAATCAGTTGTTGATTCATTGCTTCATCTAAAAACATTTATTGAGTCTTTAACATATGGTCTTTTAACATCCATGGTCTTTTAAGAGAAATATATATATAGGTTTGGCAATATAATATAAAATACTTATCATAACCTATGGGAACACAGATGAAGATGTAGATCGGTTTACCTGGTCGAGGAAACACTTTGCAGATAACCTGACTTGAATGTGGTCTAAAAAGTTGAGTGGTACTTTGTCACATGGAGCAAGCAGTAAAGAATCTTGAAAGTACATTGTGTTTTCAGAAAAATAAGTGGCTTTGTGTGAATAGTGTTTAAGATACATTAAAGAGAGGGATTACGATAATACATAACTTCTGAAGGAGGTTCCTGTGACCACAAAACATAGCAAGTTTTAGTAAGGAAGTTTTAGAGAGGCATCAACTCATTTTATCTAGGGACCAAACTCTCAGAAGGCTCTCTCTCTTTCATTATCTATCTATCTATGATCATCTATCACCTGCCTATGCATCCAACCATCCATCCATCATCTATATAACCATGTTTGAACCTACATTCACAACATTTGAATGGAAAAAGGAAATAAGTCTTTTTCCTGACAAAGTCTGATTTAGTCTATTGGTGTAACAACAAGTACTGGTGCTGCCAATCTGATCATATGGTGGGCATTTTCCATAAATTGAATAAGCTGAGTCCAGGGGTTCAATATTTTCATGAAAATGTCTTTTAAGCACATATATATTATGCTTGAAAGTATATCTTTCAAAAATGCTAACACATAAAGCTTTTAGACATACACTTAAAATATACAAGGAAGTATATAGTTTTTCAAATTCCGGTAAGATTATGCTAGCAAAATGTAAGACCACTGAGTTAGAATATTATTACATAGGAAAATCTTTCAAAGTATGGTCTTAGGTTTTGGAATCTCCACTAAGCAAAATGTTATTAATGAGAAAACATATTTTGATCTTAGAATACATTTGCAGTGATTTCACCGATTGAAAACATGAATTTGGGTGAGATATAGACTGCTCTCTCAGAATTAAAATCGTAATTTGATGCCTCGGGAATAGAGGACACTTTCTTTTTAGTGCTTAGATAGGAACTTCACTCTTATGTGGTAGAGAGCAATTCATATGATTGTTAATTTGCTTCCCTGGCGTTAACACTGGCATCACTGTTTTTGGAAGTCACCCACTCTTCTGATACCTGAACATGAACCTGATTTCTTCTTTTCCATTACCTTTAGTGAGGTTCATGATGGGTCTGACAGCCTAGGCTAGATTATGTTAAAGATATTGACATGAGGGAGGACTGTGAGCCAGGAGAAGCAAGTTTCCACTAACTACATAGACCAAGTAATAGGCTACAGGAGATACAAATTTTCATGTTCTGATTCAGACCAATTCAAATTAATAGTGCTTTAATTATCTTAGAAGACACAATGGCTAACTTATCCTCATAAAATAATTAATGTGAATACAATGGGTAAATAATGTTTAAAATAAAAGGGTTAGTCTTGTTTCCTTCAATGTAATTTATCACCTACCATGTAGTGTGGATAAAGACAGATATCCACATCCATCATGTCTGACTTCTAACAAGCTGCACATTCTCCATGACCTGGCATATAAACCGATTTAATCTTGGGTATGAAAATATTGACAGAAAAATTCCAGTTTCTATTTATTATTTCCAGATCTCAAACGCTGAGAATGTTTTTGAGTTGTTTTCTGACATGAAGTATTCTTTGAAAAAGTTGATAGTACACACACAACTATTTGAAAGATGACAGAAGGGGATTCCTATGTATATGGAACTGAAGCAGGGAATTTTCCTTTTTTTTTTTAAGTGGTCACACACACTTACAACAAAGAATTCCAGCAACACAGCGTTCCAGAGGTTTTTCTCCTGCCCAAAGGATGTATGAATTTTATGAACACATACTTGAATTTTGATTTAATTTTAATCATCTTACTTTGAAGTCTACAAAGAACAACTCCTCAAATCCTCCAGACACACACACACACACACATTCACCTATACATATTGTCATTATTTCAAGATCAAAGTTAAATAAACTTAAAATATGCATCATTAGGATTGAGAAAACGCCACGGTGCTGACATCAGTAAGCATGAAATGTACTTGATCCTGGGATGGTGTGAAAATGGTGAGTTAGCAGACTGAAGAACAGATGGCCCCTAATCACCCCATGTGGTTAAACACACAAATGCCTTCCTCAGAGACGCTGTACCTTTGCCCTGTCTGTCCCCTCTAGGCTGGTTCTGTTATATTAAGAAGTAATTGTCTTTTTGGCCCTCCTTGCAATCAGCTTTTGAAGTCCATGGCCAAGAAGGCAGTGTGAGAATACCATTAGGAGAAAGGTGGTTGCTTAAAGACATATTCTGGACAAGAACCCATGGACCCTTGATAGTCTAGCAGGGAACCACAAACTCAAGCCAATATCTTCTAATCCCTTGAGGATTCGGGAACTGCCCACCATAAAAACATAATGGGCTGTTTATCTGAGCTGCCAGGAGATAACATCTTAAAGTTAAAATCTGGCTTAAGGGCTGGTGACAGGAAGCAGTGCAAGAGTTGAATACCTCCCCCGCCCTGGGAAAAGCAACATGTGAACAACCAACATAGAGATACCACTGGATGCACTTTTCTCATGCTAATGAGAGGCACAATTTTCCCAACATTCCTCTGTTAAATAAATTAAGTGTACTTGGTCAGAAATGGATGGACCCCACCCCTTACTCCACTTGCATGCTTTATACTGGTTTTGAAGTTTGGGAATAAGTTAGGAAATATTCCCACTGGCACAATCAAGTGAATTCTTGTGGCACATTTTGACTTCTTTTCAAAGAATGCTTAAATTCTGTGACATTAATCATGATCATCTACAAAAATACTACTGAGATTCCCAACAATATGGTTTATTCCCAGGGCTCCCATACTGCATAGATCACAAGTATCTATTTATATATTTATATATATACACACACGCATGCACACATACAGAGAAAGAGAGAGAGTCTCAAGAATATACCTTTTTTGGTTTGTTTTTTTGTTTTAAGATTCAATTTTATTTATTTATTTATTTATTTATTTTTGAATTGTACACTTTTTTTTTCTCTCAAGAATATACTTTCTCCTGTGAGTCCTTGACTATCTGCTGGAACTGAATTAAAATATCTCAAAGTGAGGGAAAAAAAACCCTCCCTCTCGAAAGTCTGTTGTTTGTCTGTATTGCTGACATTAGGAGAAAGAAAAGCTAAGCCTGATTCTTAAACTGTGTCTATTGAACACATATTATGGTGGAGATTTTACAACCATTTGTTTCTAGTGAGCCTGTTCTTCAGTCAAAAGGAAGATTCCGATGCCTACAGAGGAATTTTTGTTTTTGTTTCAAATAAGTGAATCTCTAAGTTTATGGATAGTGATCAAATTAACTACTTAATTGCTAGACTTCTCCTAATCTCATATTATGGACATTTTAGCATATATAAGTATGACCATGAAAGAACTGCATTTCAACCATCTTGGTTCATTTTAACCATTTCCTGAACATTCAATAGGATTTTTTTCATAATCAATCTTATTTAATCACATAAAAATAGGTCCAGATATCAATCTAATATTTTTAATTTAATCTTTTTAATCCTCCAATCAGCATATAAAAGTTTATAGTCTATTGTGTTATTCTCAGCGGAGCCATATTATTTAACATAAGTTTCAACTTAATCACAAGCTTTGCCTGGTCTTACCTACTTAATTTTCTTCTATCTACCCTTTAAATACCGCTATAAAGTGGTAAAGGAAAAGTTTCAAGTAAAATTGCTCTGAAATGTGTCGAAACAGCTTCAGTCACAACCGCAGTGTTCCACACAATAAAGCTACCCTTGCAAACAGCTGTCACTGGAGGCTGAATCTCAGGGAGAGTATACTCCATCCCCAGCAGGATTTCTTCAGGATGACTGAGAAAACCGGAATGTCTGCCCTGCACTACTTTCTGTTACAACTAGGAAACTTTTTATTGGCTTTAAGAATTTGTTTAATCAAATCCTAGGGAAGGTCTTTTTTCACTCCTGGGGCTGTTTAGTAAGATATGGATTAGAGCAAAGTCTTCTGATAGGTCCTTGGGAGAGTCATAATGGTGAGATCTACCAAGGGGTGGGGAAATGATCAGTCTCCAAAAGACTGCTTTTTGCCAAAACTAAGGATAAAAATGAGGCCTTGGCAGGACAAACTGCCTGTGTTTGAGACAAAACTATGAGAGAAAAGTATGTCAGTAAAAAAGATTTCCCCATAGGTTTGTTTGGAATAGAATTTTCAATATAATGATGATAAAGCACTTTTGGAGAACCCCCTCTAAGAATGTTTCATTTCCAATAGGATTGCCTGTGAGCAACTGGAACAGTTGACAAGGGCAGGGGAAAACACTTGATAGAGTAAACTGTATCACTGTAATAAATAAAGATATGCCTAGTTCAATTAGACATTTTGTTGGATTTCCTAGAATAATTATTTTTCTGAGTAATCAAACTAGCCCATACAAAAGAGGAAAGTATTTGCTTTTTTTGTTTGTTTGTGTTTTTTGTACCTAAGGAGAAGAAAGTGTTAAATGCTACTTATAAATGAAACATTTCTTTACTCTAATTGTGTAAACTTTCTGAATCCAGGATTCTCACTGGTCTTATTTCTTTGAATGTTTTCAAACACATTTAATCACCTGTAGTAATTGTTTACATCTAGCATTGTGCTAAGGAGTTGAACAAAACAAATTGTGTAGACTTACTAATATAAGAAAGAATTTTACAAAGTTAATCAGGGGGAAATGAACAAAAATATTCTGTAATTTTACTGCATGAGCTATTTGCAAGCTATTTGCACATTCAGAGCAGAGAGTATATGTATTGATCAGAGTAGGAGAAAGGGGATGCTCTGAAAATTGATGGAGAAGCAAAAGTTGTAATGCTAGAAAAACCTGGATTGGGTCCTGGCTTAGCCTCTTATTAGCTATGTGACTTTAAGTGAATTGCTTACCTCCCTAAACCTCAAGTTTCCTCATTTGAAAAGCAGAAAAAACAATTGAACTTTATCATAGTTGATGTAAAATACTTTCATAGTACCTAACCAATGGTAAGTGTTAAACTCAAATTAGTTAAGTGGTAATAACTGTGTTTAGAAGCAAATATGCTCAAATGTTAATCCATTTTCATATTTCCTGACTTCTTCATTATATATTCTTCCTTTTGCTACTCTTTCAAATAGGCCTCCAGTGGAACTTCCTCTCTTCCACTTTCTGAAGGTATTCATAGACTTTCTATGTTTAGCTTCCTTAACTTTCTCTTTTACCATTATCTCACGTGAAAAAAGATGAGTTTTCATATCCTTGCAGAAAATGTTAACAGTTTTTTTATTGCTTTTGCCACCTATTTACTATCAGGTCTTTAGCTATCTTTCTGCCAAATACTCTCATATGTCCTATCTAAATCTTAATGTACAGCCAGATAAAATGGAGTCCTTAACCCATTCCTAAGGTGTCTTTTCCCTTTTGTTGTCAGTCATCATTAGTTGAGAATGTATATTTGGCTCGCTCTGGCTCAAGATCTTTGTAGTCCGGTATGCTTTCCCCTCTCTCAATTTTATCAATCTGGAGTCACTTTAATGTTCCAAATGGAATTGGAGCCAGATACCTCATATTCTACTTACCTCCACATGACCTTTACACAACTGGCAAAGGATATAGGATTGGAATAATCCTGGCCAAGATTGGGAACAGAGATTCTGCTGAATGTCTGAAGCTTCAATGCTCATAATTACAATAGGCACAATTCCTATCTTTCTGAAAAACACCCAACAATTGGAACAACTACAAGTTTTAAAATATCTTGGACATAAAGTATGAATTTTCCCTCCTTTAAATAGAGAAAGTTTGTTTTCTACTTTACTGAAAAGTAAAAATATACTGAAGTAGTTAGGTTTATTTTTCTACTTTATATGTCCATACAGTGGAAGCAGAGGTTAATTAGGAAGGAAATGCTCTTCTTCACAAGCCTAACATATTAAAAAAAAA
>JAQZBX010005617.1:0-55796 GCA_029593785.1 Cabassous unicinctus
AAAAACCCCCCACAGAACTATACAACACACACAAAAAATGAAACCTAATGTAAACTATGGGCTATAATTAATAGTATAAATGTAATAATTTTTTGTTTCATCAGTTGTAGCAAAGGCACTACACTAATGCAAATGGTTAATAATAGGGAAAAGTATGTGTGTGTGTGGGGGTAATGGGAACTCTGTATTCTCTGCATGATTTCCCTGTAAACCTATAACCGTTCTAATTTTTAAAAATATTGGTAATAGCTAACAAATATAGTATTTACTATGTACCAATGTTCTAAGTGCTTTCTCTGTGTCTCTCTCTGTCTCAGTCTGTCTGACTGTCTATTTCTCTCTCTCTCAGGTAAGTACTGATATCTCTTTTTGCAGATGAAGAAACCAAAGCACAGAGAGGTTAAGTTTGTGGCCCATGACCACACAGGTTATAAGGGGCAGAGCTGGGCTTTAAACACAAGCAGAACACAAATTTGTTCTCTTATACACCACATATACTGCCTCTCAGAAAACACTCCATTAATATTTATATCTATATCCAAATACTTTCTATTGACTTTACACAAATTGAAGCATATTGTATGTACTGACCATGGCTCTGCTCATTTAATAATATGTCTTGTAGCTCTTTTCTTTTTTCACTTAACAACATACCTTGACATGTTCTTCTTGTCTACCTCATTCTTTATTTAGCTAGTCTCCTATTGATTTGCATTTCAGTTGTGTTTAATTTTTTTTATTACAAACAATGTCACAATAAATAACCTTATTTATATATTCATGTGTAGAAGGGTGGGCACATAGATGTATTAGATTCCTAGAGGTACAATTTCTAGGTAAAATGTATGTGTATTTTTTAAAATTAGTTAGCTTTTGCAAAATTGTCATTGATAGTGACTTTCTCACTACTTTGTGAAAATATGTGGTTTTCAAGGTTATGCTTTCTCAACCTTTTTTATTATTTTCATTTTTGATAGTTAAAAATGGTGAATCACTTTAATCTTCATTTCTATATAAGAGAAGAGTTGGACATCTTTTCACATAAAAACAGCATCTTACTGGCTCCTTAATATTCCACGCTATGCCATAATTTGCTTAGTCAATCTTCCAAAAATCACTGTTAAAATAACAGTGTGATGACCATCTTTGTCCATAAATCTTTGCACGTCTTAGTATTTCCTGGAAAAGATTTCTAGAAAAGGAATCACTAAGTCAAAGGATGTGGGCTTTTTTAAACTCTGGCTATATATTACAAATTGTCATAAAAATAACTCATTACCCTCCTACCAGCAACATTTGAGAGAGCCCTTCATCCAGCTCACCAGCACTTTTATACTTTTTAATTGGCTGCCTATGAATAAGGAGAATAGGATCTCTAATTTACATTTCTTTGATTTCTAATAAGTCAGATGAAACTTTTTTTTTTCATCTTTCTTGACCATTTGTATTTCTGCTTCTGTAAATTCTTTTATCCAAGTTCCTTCTGGGGTCTTACTGTTTTTTTAAGGACAGGTAAAATAGCAAATGTTTTTAAGCAGGTCAAATCAACAAATCACTTATTAAATCCCTACCATGTAGAAAGTACCGAGCTAGGTGCTTTGAGGAACATAAATGAGATGCAATCATTGCTCTTACAGATCTTGTGATTGAGCCGGGCTGACAAGCTCATACACAGAGAAAGCAATTAGAGAGCAGACCAGACAGTCTGTAATCAAGCATAAATGGGCAGCTCAGATGCTACGTGCTGTGAGAGCTCAAAGAGGAGAGAGAATAGGTTGGACTAGAGTAGTCATGGAGAGCTTCCTGGAGGAGAGGCCCCAGACAGGAACTGTGATGTTTACAACACAATCACTACGTAGTAACACACCTCTCTCTTTCCTCCAGCAAGGAGGATGGAAATCAGTCTTAAGGAGATAAACTTGTTGACTGCTGCCATGCTCAACTCTGCCAGCACTGGCTGGCCACTATCATCATGGCCGTGGTCATGACAGTGATGACAACTGACACTTATTGGACTCTTAGCATGTAGCAGACACAGCTTGCTAAGTGCTTTACACTTGTTATCTCACTGAAGCTCCTGACAAGCCTGTGATGTAGGTACTATTGTCACCCTTTCACAGATGTGTAAAATGAGATTAAGTCACTCAAGGGCACCAACCAAAGTGCTGGAGCTTGGTCTCTGCCATGTTTGTCCAGCTCCAAGGAGCATGTTGATGTCCAGGCAAGCTGCAAAGCTGGGACCAAAACACTCTCCCCATCCACCCAACCCATCCCTCCTTCCTCCAACTGGAGCCTCAAATCACACCATAATGGCAGTTCTTTGTCATGATTGAGAAAAAATAATTCAAGCCCTAGACATTGAGCAATGACTCCTGAGTATGTGCTAGGTACGGCATGAGGCATAGAAGGCGTGACAGAGGAGTGGACGAGCACAAGACGGCGCAATGGAGATTGTGGCTGGCAGATGGAGCACAAGGAGCTCGAGAGCAGAAAGGGTTCCCAACCCAAAGTGGCAGTGAGCGTCAAGAAAGTGTTCTTGGAGGAGATGGTAACTCTTGGTTCCAGATGAGTCAGTCCTGGAAGATGGAGGAATTGGTCAGGCAAGGGAGGGACAGAGAGACTCTCTAGGAAGAGGGAACAGCCTAGGCTAGACCCCAAGGTAGAATCCAGTAAGGACAGGAGGCCGAGGGCAGATGCGCTCAGAGTGTGCCCGTTCACCCCAGCACTGATTGCGCTGTGTGCACATGGTCTGTTGACCCAGCCATTCCCCTCAACAAGCTGTGCACCCCCCCAGGGCAGCATCCACATCCGATGCTCCCCTGTGACCCCAGCAACTGACATAAGGCCTGGCATCGTGGGCAGGCAATACACACCTGTGAATGAAGGGGTTAATGACCAAATGCTTCCATCACGGAGCCCTTGGCACTCAGGACCTCAGAGGTGTGGCAGCTTCCTGGGGTAGGCCTGTCTGTGCCACCAGCCTGGGCATCCCCTGAGCACAGCAACCAATCCCCTTCTCCTGCCTCTGTCCCCTAACACCATGTTGCCAAGCACACGCCTGCACACAATGTAATAGTAACTATTATTATCGTAGTAAACACACAGTGAGCGGGAAGCGGGTGTGGCTCAATTGATAGAGCTCCCGTTTACCATATGGGAGGCCCCGAGTTCACTTCCCGGGGCCTTCTTGTGAGGGCAGGCCGGCCCGTGCGCAGCCTAGTGGTCTGATGCAGCAAGACCTCACAGCAGGAAGCGGGTGTGGCTCAATTGATAGAGCCCCTGTTTACCATGCGGGAGGCCCCGGGTTCGCTTCCCAGGGCCTCCTTGTGAGAGCAGGTCGGCCCGCGCGGCGCGGTGGGCTGATGCAGCGGGACCTCACAGCAAGGGGGAGATAAACAGACACAGAAAAAACACACAGCAAATGGACACAGCAAACACAAGCAGCAAGGGGGGGATAAATAAATAAATAAATCTTTAAAAACAAAACAAAACAAAACAAAAACACACAGTGATTACTATGTGCAAGGCACTATTCTAAGGGCTTTACGCCTGCCCTAATGTTGACTCCTGTTGGGGACCTTCACGGTAGCACTCATATTATGCACCTTGTCAGCAGCACCGGTGACATGTAACATGGCCGCCAGGGTAGATACAAGAACAGCTTAAGCTATTGTTAGCCTTCTTCAAGGAAGTTAAGAGAGTTCGCGCCGAAAGCTTTTCTGCCACCTACCCCAGCAACGGCAACCACCAATCCCAGGCCGCCACCCGTCCTTGGGTCCACCAATCCTCACCCTCTTCCTTCAGAGTATATATACCCTGCCTCTTCAATAAACTTTTGCAGCTTGATCAGAATCCTGTCTTGCTGTCATTCTTCGCGTCTCTTGTCCCATACCATTCTTTTCTTCACAGGACCTGAGCCCCAGTTGATTGTCCTGCGGGACGGGACAGACTCCTCATAAGGCTCCATTATCCCCACTTAGAGAAAGGGAAACTAAGACCCAGAAAGGTTAAGCAGCCTGCCCAAGGCCACTTGAGAGAGACTGTGTAACACAGAACTTATGAGCAAAGGCATGGAAATCAGACTAGACCTGGCTTCAAATCTCAGCTGTACCACTTAGTTGCTGTGGGATCATTACTTAGATTCTCTAGCCTCAGTTTCTCCATTGGTGAGATAGTAATAATAATAGTAACCTCACTGATTTGTGGTGAGAAGAAAATGATATCTGCACAAAGCATCGAGGTCAGTGTCTGGCACATAGTAGGCACTTTTCCCTGCAGTCCGGAAAGGTCTCGTTCCAGTGACGGCAAGCCACATGTTGTCCACACTCTCCTCCTGGTCCCCGTTCTCCTCCAGCCACACATGAGCCACTCACAGGAAGACGTGTGAATCAGACCCCCATCCCACTTGGGCCTGCTGTTTCATAATCAGCAAACTTCTTCCATATAGAGCAATCTTTTCCATTGCTCTCAGCTGCCAGCAAAGACCAGCATTAGAGAAAGTCTTGGCTCCCATTAGAAGAAAAACAAACTTTGTAGAAAAATAAACACTTTTTTAAAAAGTCCTGTGGTTTTACATTCAAGACCTAATAGGTTTTACTTTCTCCCCCCACCCTCCGACCCCACCTCCCAGATACCACAAATCATCTGCTGGAGAAGAAAAAAGGAAGCAACCAAAAAGGGACTTCTGGATTGTTCTTCCATGCAAACACAACCCAAGATGGCTGCGTTCAAGGTGCAGGGTCCAGTGCCTGTGCTGGAGGGAGGAGACTCTGGGCGGCGGCCCCTTGGAGACTGAAGTGCTCTCTTCCTCGCTCTGAGCTGTCTATCCTCCCTGCTCCCACAGCTCCAGAAGGGTGAGTCGGAACACCTCTTCCCCACCCACTCCTACTGCTCCTGAGGCTGGAATGGGCAGAGACGCAGACGTAAATGTCAGGGAGGGTCCTGACGGAGGCTCTCGCGAGCTAGGCCTGTGACATTTTAACTCCAAAATACAGTGGCCTCCCCACAGCGAGGCTGGCTGGCCAGAGGCCATCCTGTTCCAGTGACACATCTAAAATAGGAAACCGTTTCTTAGAGAAACACAAAACCACTGCCTTTGAGAACAGAGAGTAACTCAGCAAGAAGAAAGCTCCCTCTCGTCTGGAGGGCAATTTCCTGGCAGCCTCCGCTCCACCCATCCCTTGGCAGAGCAGGTAAAAGAAAGCCCGAGTGACCAGGGCAGTGGCTGAGTGCCCTGGGCAAGCCATGCCCTCAGACACGCACATGTTTGCTCACCCTCAGCCTCCAGTAAGTGCCAGCCTGCCCCAGGCAGCAGGGAGGCAGCTGGGTGTGATGGCTTAAAGAACAACACAGGTAAATCACCTTCTACAGGAACTGGCACAGGGGGGGGTGCTCCACTCAGCTATGTCCCCACAGGTCCAGAGCTCTTAAATCGAGGCTCCTGAAGGTAAGGAAACACCTTGAGTGGCAGACAACATTCTGTGTGCATGTTGTCACTTGTGAAAGCTTTCATTGAGATCTCCAAGGGGAAAAGGACCCCAAAAGGCTAAAAATGTTAGCTTTGTTCTTTAATATTTTAATGCAGATTTGCACTCCTTGGAGGCAAAGACCTGTCTTATTCCTCTTGGTATCATCACAGCCTAGGAAAAGACCTGGCATTTTGGGCATTCAAGTAAATGGATGGATGGATGGATGGATGGATGGATGGATGGATGGATGGAATCCTTCAAGGACTTCAGAGCTTGGTAAAGGAGAGATTACACATACAAAGGTAAGTGTCATACAAGGTATAAAGTGATAAAGTCCTTAAAAAGGGGGGAGGGACAAAGAAAGAGTTGCAGAATCTCAGAGTAGAAACAAATCACATCTGGCAGGTGCAGGGAGGTGCAATGGCCAGCAAAGTTAAGCTGGGGTGACTGATGTGGGGGGCAGAGGCAGTAGATAGAGATGGGGAGAGAGCTGGGAAGCCATTTCAGGAAACATGGTGAAAAAAAATCACAAACTTTATAGAGACATGAACATTAAAAAAAAACCCTGTGGTTTTGCATTCAGGGCCTAATGGTTTTTCCTTTCTTTTCCCACGCAAGTTGTCCAGTTTGGCTGGAGAAAGAATATGTTTAAGGCAGGGGTAGGAAAGAGGTTTGAAAAGAGAGGCTGAACCCAAATCCTGGGGGGCCTGGAATGCCAGTCTCCACTAGGCAGCCTTGACTCAACAGAGCTGTTCAGAGTGGAAGGAAAGGTTGAAGGAAAGAACCGCCTGCCTCAGCCAGGTGAGCTGCTGCAGGGCTCCGGGCGAGGGGTGCTGAGGCCACAGTGTGGATGGAGAAAAGTGACAGAGGCGAGAGGGGACAGCAAGGATGGGTCAAGCACCTGGAATCTGATTGCACAGGGGGGATGGTAAAGAAAAAGCGATTCTCAAAGCATCCTCTGATTTTCTCCAGCCTCAGTTATTGGCCATTTTCTGTATTCAAATACCAGCAAATTTCCAAAAGATTAAATTAAACTCAGTTACAAGTCTATATATATATATATATATATATTTTTTTTTTTTAAAGAAAAATGAGTGAGACTGAAATAAATAACAACGAATAGGCACAAACTGATGCTTTGCTGCCAGTCTCATTCATTTTTCAGTGATTGCTTCTGTAATGTCTGTTTTTCTCCCGAACTAAGGGCCCCCACACTGCCACCTCATGGCATTTGTACACAAAGATTTTACTTTGAAACCCTGTCCCCTCACTCTTTCTGGACAACCCTTTCCAGTCTGAGGCAGCCTTCCCAGGCAATAACAGTTCTGCTGACATGATACTAGATTTTGCTAAAGGTCTCCAGCTCAAAAGTTACCCCTATCAGAGAAAGCATATTACAAGCCCAAACTTTCCAACCCTTTTCCGCCCCTATCCCATGCATAAAGCTCAGTTCAATATGATCATAAGAATAGCAGCTACCACTTCTACCAGGGCTTACTCTATTCCAGGTACAATTCTGAGCATTCATTTAATTTTCACAAAAATCCCCATGGGAAGGAACTATCATAATTCTCAATTACAAATGGTGAATATGCCCTGTCTGGCATATTCCTATGAGTACACACTTTTTAAAAAATACTGAAGGAACTGTTGAATGGGGGAGCACTTAGGAGAAGCAGATTAGGAATAATTCTCTAAGCCCTGCCCTGTTCCCTAAAATCCATCGTGACCTGAAGGGGCCAGCCTCTAAAGAGTTCTCTGCCTCCACATGCCAATCTGAAAAATGGGCTTGCAAAGTGGAAATTAACATAGGTCCACAGACCCACAATGAGAACAAGTCAAATAAGTCTCAAAGAGAAGTATGGATGGCTTGCCTATTGGAGGCAAGTAAGATCTTCTCGTAAAAAGGAGTCACAGGCCACAGAGGGAATTTGATTTTTAATGCAAGATGGAAACACAATATTGGAGAAAACTTGACTAGAAACTGAGAGATGTGGGTTTCAGTGCAAGTTCTGCCACTTCCTGCCAAGCTTCAGTTGGCCCATCAATTCAATGTGATAAGTCCTTGCTTTGTGTCCATGACTTTGCTCATTTGCTGCCTTCTCCCAAGTTTCCATCAGTTGAACTTCTATTTATTCCTCAGAGCTCCGTGGAACTGCCTTCCCAGAAGCCCCCAGGTGGAATTAGTCACTCTTCAATTTGGTGCATGGGGCACTCATTTATCTCCTTCACTGGGGACTTATAAATTTTGCTGCCTTGTATTTTATATATTTGCTTAATCGCTTAAAGTATTAATTTATTTAACAAACTCTCCTGAGCATGTACTACCTGCCAAAGGCTGTGCTAAATGCTAGCAAAATAAAGATGAACAAGATAGGTCCTCCACTTTCAAGGAACTATACATAAACAACAAATTTCAAAATAGCATGGGAATGCTATGATAAGAGGACAGCCTCTGTACAAACACAGAAGACATGACAAGGCACTCAGCCTTGGGTGAGAATTAGGAAATGCTTTCCAGAGCAACTTCAACTGAAGCTGGGTTTTGAGGGTTGAGTAGGAGTTCCCCAGAAGAAGGAAGTTGGAGAAACAGCACTGTAGGCAGAAGGAACAGCAGCACCACATGTGTAACCTCTTGGTCTGGTGCCCTTAGCACAAGGCCTTGCCCTTGATAGATACGTGGCACCTATCTCTTGAGCTGGCAGAAAAATTGGGCTCTCTAGACAAGAAGGAGGGAAACAGAGGAAAGAGTGTGGATGGCTGCCACCTAGAGACAAAAACACTGAAATCTTCTGACTCCTCAAATGCAGAGCAGATGGAGGCAGCAGCAGAGGCCAAAGAAATGAGGAAACCCAAGCAGTGCTGATTTTTTTTTTCTTTTAACAAAATTAGGTTGTTCTCTAGGGCTCCAGCTCAACTAGGAAGGAAAACAATTTATGGCCAAAGGAAGTAGCCTGACAGTAAACAAAAATACAGTGACCCCCGAGTTCCCACTGGACAGAAGATAGATGGTGCTGTCGTAAAAATGAGATTAATTTTAATAAGGGCTTTCACCAAGCAGCAGACCCTGGTGGCCACAGGCCTGTCGGAATGCCGATGACAAGCAGCGCTGCTGATGGATGGGGCTGACCCCAGCGAGCAGAAGACATTGGGAACAATCGGAAACTTGGGACTGGCCTCCGCCTGGGGCTTGGGTGGCTGCTGTTTGTGTAGATTCTTTGTCATGCTGGTGGGTGTCTGGGAGCTGGATGCCTACAATCCAAATTCTCTGGACTGTGGCTCATCCCCGGCCAGGGAAGGAATCCCCTATCCTCTTGGCTTGATGTGGGACTGTGAAGACCGTGCTTGTACACCTCCAGTAATAAGAGGCTCACTACCTATAAAGGCTGTGGGGCAATGCTCCTGGCAGGGTCACTCAGAGAATGACCTGTGTCTGTTTCCTTTGTCACAGGACAATCCTGCAAACAAAGTAATCATTCTTGATTCAAATCAGCAGAGTTCAATTTAATAAACACTGCCTCAGGACTCATGGGGCAGTTAGCATTATGGAAAGAGAAAAAGGGTTAAGAACTGGTTCCTGCCTCCAAGAGCTTTCAGAAGAGAAAAGAGAACGTGTCCTGACCCTGACCACAGAGTGAGTTCTGACCCTGGCTGTAGATTAAGCCCTGGGCCCAACTCCAGTCTGAATCCTAATATTTCTATGCATGGAGTATGGATCCTGATCACAACTGATGCTTGATTCTGACCCATGGCCTCATGTCTTAGTTTGCTAGGGCTGTGTAACAAATGCTACAGATGAGTTGAGTTGGCTTAAGCAATTGAAATGTATTGTCTCAGTTTTGGAGGCTGGAAGTCCAAGGTCAAGGTGTTGGCAGCTCGTGTTCTCTGAAGTCTGTAGTGTTCTGCTGGTGGCTTGCCCACAATCCATAAGTCAGTCTCTGCCTCCGTCACATCGTCACATGACCATCTCTCTCCCCATCCGTCTCTCCTCACTGGGCCCAATTTTCCTCTGCTTCTAAGGATTCCCTGACTGAGGATTAAGGCCCTCCCTGGTTCAGTTTGGCCTCACCTTAACTAATACCATCTTCAAAGATCCCATTTACAAATGGGTTCCCACCCACGGGACTGGGGGTCAGAATTTGAACATGTCTTTGTGGGGGACATGAGTCATTCCATAACACCTCATAAACAGGTATCTACTATTATGGGAGAAGGAGGTGGCATATGAGCAGGTGTAAATGCCTCCATGCAGCTCATTCCTGTGCCTGGACCAGCATCCACATCTTCAAGTACATGAGGCAGACATATTCCCCCACAGCGCTGGGAGGTGAAGCCCACCTCTGCCTTTGAAACCACGCATGGGGACTGCCTCCCCAAGCCCTGCCACAGCACTGGTCACTACGTCTCCACGTAGGTGCAAATCTCACCTGCTGGCCTCCCTGAGGGCAGGACAGTGTTGATTCATTTGGAGTCCAGGCTTCTGGAATTGACTCTCTGCCACACACCTGAACACAGAGAAGAGCAGCCTCATGGCCTGGCACAAAGTCCAGTAAGGGCCCCATTACAGCTTTCATCATTTATTTAATCAACAAACTACCAAGCGCAATCATCTTGCAGAGAAACGGTGCCCCATGGGCTTTACGAGTGGAAAACCTGCCAACCAACTAAAACCAGCCCTCGTGATTTTCCAGCACGCAACCTCCCCTGGCATCAGACAACCCAATTTCTTGTCAACCGTTTCCCCAATAATGTATCAATAGATGTCACACAGTCAAGTCCTGGCTCTCAAGAGAGTGTTTGAAAAGTCAGAGATGTTTGTCTAATGCAAACCGATGTCATGTCGGGAATTAGTTTGACTAATAGGCCTTTAATTAGATCCTTGTGAGGTCTGGGTCCCAAGCAGAGGCTTCCCAAAGTTTTCGTTTAGAAGATAAACTATCCCTTCCCCCCAGATTGCCACCATAAATCTCCCTTCCAATAGTCTCTCAGAACGGCAAGGCCAGGCCCAGATTTGTTTGTCCTGCCAACTTGAAGAGTCTGGTGCCCAGTCACCCAAGAGCTGCGTGCCCCGGAGTCTCCTTTGCAGGCTGGGCCCTCTGGCTGGCGGAGCCGAGGGAGGGGCCTGGCCTCCGCCATCGGCCCTGGAGGGGACCCGAGCTTCTCACCACTGCCATGGAGGTATTTTCCCAAACAGCAACAGGAAATGTTCATTTTCTCAACCCGAATAACCCTTTCAGGACCAATTCCAGAGCACAGCAGAGCAAACAATGTGATCATCATCCAGGGCATTTCTCTCCCGCGAAAGAATGTAGAAACCAAAGAGAAGCCTCTAGAATGAGGTCATGATACCACCCAGGCAGGCAGGAGGGGTTTTGCATGAAATAATGTATGGAACCCACCAGGGCCAGAGCAGGTGCTTAATACATGATAATGTTGTGATTCATGCTGATTCATTCCTCTGCCTTGAGCTTATTCAAGAAATACTTGAAAACACACAGCCTAGATCAGCACCTCTCAAAGTGTGGTCCATGGACCGGTGCCAGTTGGTCTCTGAACCCTTTGGTTACCAGTTTGCAATGAGTCCACAGAAACTGAAACTAAGTGAATAGAAACTTCCACAGACAGTTGAAATTGCCATGGCAAATTTATTTTATTTCACGAAAATATTACTGGTCAGCAATGCATTGAAAATTTTCAACAACAAATATAGTCTTTCCCCACAAATAGTTTCAGAAGCACAGGGTATGGACGCTTGTTATTACCATTTTTACAGAAGAAGAACGAGGCTTGGACTGATTTCTTTGAACCAGGTCTAGTTTGCTCTGAAAGTTTGTTACAACCACGCTATTTCAGCTTCCAAGAGAGCTGCACATCTGACCTCGATATGTTGCTCATAAAAAACTAGGATTGATCTGAGACAGCGTTAGGCGTCTTGTCTCAGCTCTGCTATGAACTCACTGTGTGACCTTGGGCAATTCATTTCCTCTTTGTGGCTTCAGTTTCCCCATATATGCCATGAGGGAGGTTGCCCTCAGAGGCCTCTTCTAGCTGTGACACCCTGAATGTGATCACAGACCCCCTCAAAAGAAAGGGCCTTTGACGGGATGGCCAACCTCCCTTCAAAGCCCTAAGAGACCGGAGCTCCTGCAGCCTCTTTCCTACTGCCTGCGATGGGGAGAGCACCACTGCCCAGGCAATCTGCGCCGTGATTGGCTAGCTCAGAGTTTTAGGCTAGAATCTTCCTCCCAGGGACTTCTGCCATCAGTACTGGGCAGCATCCCTCTGTTGTCCTCAAGATGCTGAGCCCATCTCTCTTGCCCTGAAGGGATTTTTCTCCAGAGCTGTGCCCTCCCCTACCTTGCCTTCATTCTCAGATGTTCAGCCTCAAGCCAAGCCTTTTGTACCTGGAACTTTAAGAAGAAATTCAATCTGTCTGGGGCAGAGCTCACTTCAGGTGTATGTGAATGAAAAGACACTTGGGCTTTTTTCCCTTGAGGAAAGCACTGAACCTGCCTTTTGTCCTCAAATACCCAGGGATTCTAACCCTTGAGGGCTAGAGAGCCTGAAGGCTTCCATCTCCTATTGCAAGAGGCCCAATGGGCCAGGGGCTGTATTGGCTCCAGCCTGCTCCTTTAAGGGCTCCTGCCTGCCTGAGACAGAGGCTGCACAGCCCAGAGCGTTGTGATGTTGGGCCACAAGCGCTTACTCCCTCCACAGTCGATCAAGTATGCAGGCCTGTCCCAGGGAAAGCTGGCCACATCTAAAGAGAGGAAAAGGGCTGGAAAGGAAACTGGCCCATCTATGGGGCGTGCCACCCCAGCTCTACCTCCCACCCAAACACTGACTCACAGCAACCTCTATTAAGCTATCTCTGCAACAAGCGACTGGAAAGTGGAAGGCTCAGTCTCTGTCAACGCTGAATGAAATGGCCAACTCTAGGCTTGGGGTGTCCAGGAAATTTGCACTCATAGAATATCAGAGTAATAGAATCGGGACACATACAGGCAGAGGCTCTAAGGGAATCCGTAAGTAAATATTGAGTATGTACTAGGTGGCCCTATGTTGGGCCCTGGAGACTTGCAAATACAGGGCAACTTAAAGTCATAGGACCCTATAACCCTATCTCATGGACTCGTAGGGACTTGGAATCCTTAAAAGCATCAAATAATTGAATCACATTAGATAAATAAAATTTAGAATCACAGGAGCTTAGAAACCAAGAGCCTTAGGGCTACACAGAACCATCAGGCGGTTGTTGGGGGTCTCCATACCTCACCCCAGGTCCAGCCACACCAGGCTGTTCCCACATGGCACGCAAACCTTAAGTTCAGAGGAGGAAAGAAGTTTCTGCTACAGTGGCAGGGGCAGGGCAGTAACCAGGACAGGTATGTGTCAGGGAGAGGAAGTTGGTCTGAAAGAGGAGAATTGGGGTAAATGGCAGGGGCTCAAGGGGCTCAGGTGAGGCACAAAGCTGGTTGTGAAGCAAAGACAAAGGCAGAGGAACCCCTGATAGGATAAGAAAAAGCCACAGCTGAAGGCAGACCTACTTGACTGGCCCCATTTTCTGCTAATAGAGGACTTCCCAGGTGCTGGGCAAAGCTGAGGCAGTTTGACCCATTGCTGGGCAGCTCTGATGGAAAGAAGTTACGTGTATAGAGCCAGAATACTGTTCTGACTGCTTTCTGCAAGACACTGGACCAATGTAAGAAGATTCATGATACTTTGTCCCACATTAGCAAGGGAACTCCTGGCAGGGGCAAACACATAAGCAAAGGCACAGAGGCCAGAAGGCATGGAGCATGTTTTCAGAAGACAAACATTTCAGTGAGTCAAGGGCATGGAGGGGCAGTGAGTGAGCAAGCAAGAGATGATGCTGGAAGGAAATACTGAGATTAAATGATGGAAGCTTTGGAAGCTCAGGGGCCGAACTCGGCGTGTTTCCCACGTCTCTGCATGGCACCATTAGAGGCAAGGAACACTTATTGAGTGCCTTGTCCCCGTGGGGCCTCGGCAGGGACCTCTTACTCTCCCTAAGGCAGGTCTGTGGGATGCCCTTTCCCTGCCCCTGGGTGGCTCGATGAGGCCCTGGAGGAGCCATGTGGTGGACTCAAGGTGTAATGTGCAGGCTTAAGTGTCTCTAAAATAACTAGTAAAAAACCCTCACCAAATCCAAACCAGATGCCCCAGGGCGTACAGGGTTGAGAGCTGTCAGCACCTCTGCATTTTCACCTGCTCATGTGGGTTGCACCTGTAGGCGGCAGGAATGTGGGAGAGCTTCAGGGTGCCCGCCAGGATCAGCCCTCACCAGCCTGCCCAGCATGGAGGCACTGAGAGGCCATAGGGATACGGCCACAGACCCCTCCCTCCCCCCCGCCCAGGACCTGTCACCCCTCCCCTTTCAGTCTGAACTGCATTCCCCAGCTGTGTGACGTTGGGCAAGTTGCCTCACCTCTCTGGGCCTCAATTTTCCTGTAAGCAACATGGACACATTAATAATGACCCCCAATTTACTGGAAAATTCATTCAGTCAGCTGGACAAATATTTATTGGATATCGATTGTGGGTCAAGCATTGGACTAGGTTCTGGTGAACAAAACAGATATTGTCCCTGACTTCATAGTTTACAGTCTGAAAAAGGCAGGTAAAAGTAAACCAGCATGCAAATAAATATACAATTTACAAACCGGGTTAATGCTTTGAGAAGGACACTATGTACAAAGACAACATAAAACGGGGTAGAGGTAAAAGAGGTCCCTCCAAAGAAATGACTTCTAAACTGAGACCTGAATGTTGAGTAGGAGTAAGCCAAGGGAAGAGTTTGGGGCAGAGAGCTCAACAAAAAAATAAACAGTATGTGCCAAGGCCCTGAGGCATGGGACGACTGGGTTCATTTCCTCCTTGGGAGCAGAGAGCAGAGAGAGAAGGAGGCTGGAGAAGTAAGCAAAGACCAGACCAGGCAGTGCCGATGGGGCAGGCAGCAACAAGAGATTTTAGCCTGGGACAGTGGGAAGCCCCAACAGGAGCTGCACGTGATTCTATACTTGCAGCTTTAAAAGATCACTCCAGTGGGGACTCAAGATCATGGATGGGACTTCCTCAGCTCCACCTACAAGAACTTCTGGGGTGTGAGGTTCAAGAGGTGAAGGAATTGCCCCAAAGTCACACAGTCCGTAAGTGCCAGAGTCCAGCCCCAGGCTGCCTCTTTATCAACTACAAAGTACTTGTCGCCATCCTTGACCTCATTTGGCCCTTCCAACCCTTGGGGAGGAAGGCAGAAAGGACAGGGTTCCTCAGTTCCCTGACTCAGTTAAGGAAACTGAGGCACAGAGAGGTGAGTGGCTTCTCACCCCGGCAAGTTAGAGGGACATCTGAGACTTGAACCCAAGAATTCTGACCTGAAATTAGATCAGATCATTCCCAAGAATGAGCACTCTTCAGAGACCTCAGCCTTGCAGGAATGGATAGCCTCAAAGTTGGAGATAAAGTATTGGAGTAGAGAGTAGGGGGAAGGGGAAATCGGAGGCTGAAATCACACCAGATGAGGACAGGTTTGAGGCCCCAGGTGCCAAGTTCTGTTTGGTGGACAGAAGGTCTGGGAACAATGTATAATGAAATGAGATGGCATAGCTGAGGACACTAGGCCAACAACTGGCCACTGTGCAAACACTGATGAAGATGATGATGGCGACAGCGATGATCACCCCTTATGATACCAGCCCTTCCCTGGGGCCCACAGTCCCACAGCACGTGTCTCCCTCTGTCCTGGAAGAGGCCTGCCAGGGCTTGAAGGCAGCAGCTCTACCCTGAGTCAAAGCAACTCCTGGCACAACTGCCCCAACTCTTTGGAACACCATCGCCAGGACCGCATTTGCCTAACGACAGCTCTGTTAATGCAGCCTGCACTCAGCTCTTCAGCAGTCATGTCACCCCCCATCTCCCTTGGAGCTGCAGCAGCGCTGTCCTGCTGGCAGTCCCCTCTGCCCACAGGGCCCCTCAGCCTCTGCCCCTGGTGAGCACCTGCTCATTTCAGGCTCTGCTCAGCCCTCCCTTCCCCAGCCTCTAAAGCTCGGAGCAGGCATCCAGTCCTCCTCCAGAAAGCCTTCTCTGGTCTCCCCTGGATGATCAGGAGGCTCTCCTCTGGGTTCCCACAGCCCCTATCCTGCTCTTGCTCGTCCCAGGGGACTGTGAGCCTCTTAAGGGCAGGGACTTTATCTCCCTTACCGCCATTTCCCAAAACCCAGCACACAGTAGGAGGTCAGGAAATGTCTGTATCTCTTCATGATACAGACTGAATGTCTGAGAAGAAACCAGCAAAGGGCTTTGGATCATGAGAAAATCAAGTCAGAATTTGCATGGCAGTTGTTTATCCTCCAGGGTCTAAGAACCAAGTGGCCCTTGACGGAGAGGGTCCGGGTCATGGCTGCCCCTCCCACGCTCACGATTCCCTGCCCACCCCAGGTCCACGTGCTTCGGCTCCCCTTTCCCCTGCCTTCTCTCCCTCTTGGCCATTGGGGTTAGATAAGTGCAGGTTGAAGCGCATGGCTTTCCCCAGGTGCCCTGGGGTGTTATCTAGCCACTCTAAACCTCACCTGTAAAACAGGAGGTGGTTCCTGCTAGGAAGAGGCCTTCAGAAAATGGGAAAATGTCTGTTCCCCCATTCCCCTGCCTTCTCTCCCTAGATAAACTGGTTTTCTCCTCCAAAGCCTGAAACTTATCTTTCTTCCCAAAGAACCCTGACCTCACTGCACCCCCCCCCCGCCCCCCCCCAAACCTTGGCTGAGCTTGAAGACTGGGTGGCCTCCGGCTCGCTCATATGCTCTGTGGGCCCCCTGGTAGGAGAACAGCAGGGCAGGACGGAGCCGCCGCTAAGCCTGGATAAAGGTGAAATTCAACAGTTGGGAGAGGTTATTTTTGGACCTGACACAAATGCTAAACGAAGAGCCCCCAGCCTTCCAAGCGATCTTTGCTTTGTGCTCCAAGGCCCAAAACTAACATTTTCATAATAATTTTCCAGTATCAAAGTGATAGTTTTGATTCAAGACAGCTGAAGCCTGCAAAACTGTGTGGCGGCCTCTCCCGCCCTGCAGCCAAACATGTGCCTCTGTCTCTATTTTAACACCTTTGATAATCATCGAAAAATGCACAGCCCAAGCAGTTTTCTCAGCTCTCTGACCGTAGCAGCCACCCCTGGAAGGACCCCGTAGAAAGTCTGTTTTCCTTCTGCATTACTCTGAGCCCTGAGCTTCGTCCTCCGGGCTCGCTGGGCCTTGCGGGGCCCCGCTCTACATTCCATTAGTAATGCCTGATTGAGGAATTGGCCTTTCTAGTGCCATTAAAAAGGGGGGAGCCCAAGAAATACAGTAACACAATATCATGGAAAACTGATATAATCTTTTCAAAACTATAAAGATCCCTCACCCGGAGGAACATCTGCATGGAAAAAGAAAAAGGTTTTAAACAAACTGGAAAGGGGTCGGGTAACTTGTAAAGTCCCGAGTGTCGAGGAGACGGCCGGCTGGGCCGCGGCCCGCTGTCACTCCCGAGGAGGAAGGCCATCTTCCGAGGAGCCAGTTCCCTCACCGAGAGCTCCCACCATCTGGAATTCATTGCAGGATGGAACACTGGCGTTTGTGAAACAGAAACTCGGCCTTACAATAATTGTTCCTTAAATCATTAATATGGCCCGAGCATATGGAGAGACAGGAGACAGCAGGGGTGGGCCAGGGGCCCAGGGCCCGAGTCCTGGCCCGCCCCTCTGCCCTCTCCCTTGGAAGCTCTGGCCACCTCCTCCCAGGAAACAGGCACAGGTCAAACTCTAGGCTCTTTCCCTACCTGGCCTTTGCCTGCCCTGGAGAGGAAGCTGAGGCAAAACAGTTATTTGCAAAGATCTGCTTGGTTCTTGGTGCCTTCCAGGTTCAGGGGCTGAGAAAAGGCTAAAACTAAGCAGCAAAGTCCCTGCTCAAGGCCTGACTCTCCAAGACTCCATGTTCCCCAAAAAAGTCACAGCACCTTCCGTGGTAAGAGCCAGCAAAAGTGGCATCTGCCACACCCGGGGGAACTTGCCAAGAGATAAGTGGCACACGCGGGCCACCTAAGCTCAAGGCAGAGGCAGCACAGGCGAGGATGAAAGTGGGTGTGGCTCGGTTCGTTTGACCACCAGAGTTTTGAGATGGAAGAGGTTAGTGTGGTCCCCGACCGTGGGGTCTTAGAATAACAGGACTCTGAAGATCTGAGAATCTGACTTTCTGAAAGGTTTGGAATCTTCGATCCTTAGCAGCAAAGAGCTCTGGAAACTTAAGACTCTCCCTGCCTCCCTGCTTGGTACTGAGGATTCCGGATGCTGAACTTGTCACCATCCTCGATGTACTGACTTCACTGAAGAGGTAGCAGAGGGGCCAGAGGCAGGAAGAGCAGTGAGACCGGAGGGGACTGAAGACCCACTCAAGACCCTGAGCCTCTGGGGCCTGAGAGGAGGCCTGTGGGCAGCAGGAGGCCCCCACCCCTGGGCAAGGGTCCTCCACCCTGAGGGTTGGGCCAGATGACAAAGGGCAGTGTGCTTCCCTTTGGGTGCTCTCAATGCCCTTCACTTTCTTTGTTTCTCTGCCCCAGGATCTATCCTGGCCCCTGTTCTCACTCTAAACTCTCTCCCTGGATGCACAAGCTCACCCAATGGGTGGCTTCGGTCACCATCTCTGCGCTTCCAACTCCCAGATCTACCTCCAGCCTGTGTCTCTCTCCAGATCTGAGACCCATGCATCCAACTGCCTGCTGGCACCCCCTCCTTGCCATCTCACAGGCTCTGAGACCCCACACATCCCAACCAGAACTCTTCATTCCCCAGGTGGCCAGCTCAGTGCGCCCATCTCAGGGAAGGCGCCCCCACCCACCAGGTGCCCCAGCCTGAATCTGGGGAATCATCCTTGACGCCATTCTTGCCCTCTCCTCCCTCATACAAGTCCCAAGACCTGAAGACCTGTCAGTAGTTCCTTCCACAGGTTTCTCAAACCCATCCCCCATCACGCCTGAGGCCACGCCTCACCATCTCATGCCTCGTCACTGCATCGAGGTCCAGATTGCTCTCCCTGCTGCCCACCGGATGTCCAGCCCCCACCTCGGATTCATCCTCCCCCCAGCAGACAGTCTCACCTTGTCTTTGTCTGCTTAAAACTCTTTAATTGTTTATCCTTAGGGAAATGCTCCTCACTGTCACTCTACCAGTCTAGATGAGTTAAGTTATGCTGGAGTAAATAACATCTCAGAAAGCTCAAAATAACAAAGTATATTTCTCACTCCCACAACCTGGTCATTGAGGGTTGGTGGGGGGCTCTACTCATCAGAGTCACTCAGGGACCTGGGCTAACAGGGAAGCCACCATCTTAAATGCTGCCAGTCACTGTGTCAGAAGGAAAGATTGTCATGAAGGTTTCACACTGGCAAGTAAATGCTTGAGCCTGGACGTGACACCTGCCACTTCCTCTCCCAACGCATTGGCCAGAGCTCATCACATAGAACCATCCAACTACAAGAGGGCCAGAGAGAGCAACCCATGTGCTCAGAATGAGGGAGCTAGAAATAGCTGACAACTCCACAGGCACATACCGTCAACGCCCAACAGGCACTTCCTTCAATGTCGTGTGGGCCCCATGCTCTCTTTTACCTCTGTGACTTTTCACATGCTCTTCCCTCTGACTGGGACTCTAACCTCATCCTTCGCTAAGGATCTTCTACCCATCCCTGGGTCTGGGTAGCTGATTCTGAATTCCCCATGCTGGTAGGACCCCTTCCCCTGGGCTTCCTCTCTTGGAGTTTTGTTCATGCTGTGTTCTAGTTATCTATTCATTGTCTGACTCTTCCTTGAACTGTGATTTCTGTGAGGACAGGGGCTTAAATGCCTGTTACTGTACCCCAGTGCCTGCCCTAGTGTCCATGTGGAAGGATAATAGGAATTTGTTGAATGAAAGGGTGGGTGGGTGGGTGGGTAGATGAATGGATGGATGGATGGATGGATGGATGGATGGATGAATGGTTGGGAGAAACAGATCAAGATCCCAGCAGAAGAATTGTCAGGAGTGGCGAGGAGGCTGGAAGTCTCCAGAAATAGAGCCAGCAATCCAGGCTGAGCAAGTTCCAGGAAGCAGATATCCACAGACTGGTGGAGCAGAGGGGAAGGAGGATGTGCCCCTTGGAGAATGACAGTGGCCAGAATCCAGTCACAGAGTCATTGGGAAGCCCCCTGAGCCATCAAGAGTTCTGATGGGCGTGGGGTGGCAGGCCAGGACCCTGCTGCCAGAAGCATGCGAGGCCAGGGCCGGGGCTGCCCCTGGCTTTCCTGAGCCCTCTCTCCCTTCCTCTGACCTCGACCAGCCTCTTCTCTCCATTGTGGTCCACATCTCTTTCTCTGCCAGCCTCCCTCACCTGCGCCAGGGCTGCTGTTAATTGAAGTGGGATACTCTCCAAAGGTGGGGCAAGGGGGGTCTCACTGCCCCTAGCAACCAGCACAGTGCTCGGCACATAGTCATAACTCAATTAATGCTTGTTGAAGCCGATTCTGATCCATTCTCTACTCTCCAAGCCCTCAGAAGAGCTCAGCCTGCCTGGTATCTGCTGTCTGTCTGGTTGCGAAGGAGTCAGCCTCTGTCTGCTGCCTTCCCCACCCCCCACCCCCAATTCCAACCAGCCCCATCCTGACGTCCCCAGAAGCAGACAAAGATATATAGGCCGAGTGCCCAGGATGTCCCTCAAACTCCATTCATCTCGGTCAAGACACTCTGGCACGTGAAGCCTTCGGGCAAGCAGCAGAGCATCCCCTCTGAAGCCTCCAGGGCCAGACAAGACACTGGATCTGTTCAGTGTAAGTGACATTGGGGGCTCCAAGCTGAGAGGCCCAGGGACAGTGTCCAGGCATTTGATGGGCCCCACGGTGGACTGTGGCCAGAGCTCAGGAACTGGAATTGCAACAATGCTGGTCTTCATTCTCCCCCACCCCACCGACCCCATCAGTCACCAAGACTTACGAGCTCTACCTCCTATCTCTGAACTCTCTGCCCTCACGTGGGTGACTGTAGCAAGCCCTTGCCCATATCCCTGCCCCCAGTCTTCTCTTCCCCATCGCAGCTACTCATCCTTCTACAGCAAAAACGAGCTTGGGTCATGCCCCTGCTCAAAGCCTTCCACTCTGGAGGCCATTAGGAGGAGGTCCTTTTTGGTAATTCTGCCTGGAGACTTGGCCTTATCAGATGTTAAAATTAATTTATCAAACCAAAGTGGGTAGTTTTCTTGACAGAAGAACACTGAAAGTTCAGAAACAGACCCAAGTCTCTTGGGAAATTAGTCGATGATAATGGTGGTCTTTCAAATCAAAGAAGAGGGGTCTTCATACATTCCTGGTTGCTGCAGGGTCCCTGGCAGGGTCAGTGGGTGCCAAGGGGAGGCCAGGGTGGACGCTGCTTCAGCCCAAGTAGCCCTTTGGTTTGGTTTTATATGATAAGGCTCCCAGTAAGATTTCATTGGAAAAAGGTACCACTGCTAAAATCACTCTAAGAGTACTGAGGCAATGGGTTAGCCATTCGGGGGAAATGAGGGCTTTGCCCTTTGCTCGATCATGTGTTTCTGGGCTCATCGTTGAGGAGAAGGGGGATTCTGACTCTGGTTTGGCTTCAGGGAAGCTAACAAGGGGGCTCAAAAGGCAGCAGCTCTGCCTCTTCCTTTTGGGGATGAAAGGACCCCCAAGTTAGCAGGGACCTCAGGCTTGGCCTTTGGTTTCTGTGTGAGGCTGAAGGGGTTGAGGTTTGGTCGGCTCCTCTTTGGTATCCAGGGAGGAACTCCTGTGATTGGTATTTTTCTTTTCAAAAGGGGAAGATGTTTGTTTGTGATGGATAGAGTTGTTTTTTTTTAATGAAATCCTCCCTTTTATTGACAGTGTAAAGCCACAATGGACAGTTTCACAGAACAGAAATAAGACAGACCAAGACAACAGAGTGTAAAATTGCACGGACAGATTAATAGTTGTCACCCTCACACTTTCCCTCACCATTATCTGCTCCAACTTCCTCATGCTCCTTCTCCAGGGCAGCCATGTCCCCTAGGGCCTCAGAAAACTCTTCTTTCTCCATCCCCTCACCCACATACCAGTGATCAGAGGCATGCTTGGCGCACTTCAGGTTGAACTTGTGGTCCAGGCGAGCCCAGGCCTCGGCCACGGCTGTGGCGTTCTCAGCGTGCACGCAGCTAGCTTCCTCAGCCAGGTCTCCACCAGGGGCCACAGCGGGAGGCTGGTAATTAAGGCCGACCTCGAAGCCAGTGGGATACCAGTCCATAAACTGGATGCTACGCTTGCTCTTGATGGTGGCAATGGCAGCACTGACATCTTTGGGAACCACACTGCCACAATACAAAAGGCAGCAAGCCAGGTATTTACCGTGGTGAGGGTCACATTTCACCACCTGGTTGGCTGGCTCAAAGCAAGCTCTGCTACCAAGTTGTTCAGGGCAGGCGCTCTCAGCAGAGGTAACAGGGGCATATGTGGCCAGAGGGAGGCGGATGTGGGGCTAGGGACCAGGTTGGTCTGGAATTGTGTCAGATTGACATTCAGGGTACCATCAAACCTGGGGAAGCAGTGATGGCTTCATCTGGCTAAGAAGGTGGTCAAGGTTTGTGTGGGTTGGGAGCTTAATATTGAGGTTTCTATGGCAGATGTCATAGGTGGCCTCATTGTCTACTAGGAAGTACAATCTGAGTGCTCCGGGGTGGTGGGTGGTGAGGATGGTGCCAGAGGGCTCCAAGACTAAGGCCTACCAGATTGGCCATGTTCTAGCCTTGGCTTAACCAGCCCTCACCCCTAGTCTTATTTCTCACCACCGCTCCCCTCACACTCTGTATTCCAGCCCCACTTATAAACATACAATATTCCCTATACCTTCCAGCTTTGCATATGCTGTTCCTTCTACCTGGAACTCTCCTAAAAAATATGTACCCTTTTAAGATTTGGGTTAGTCTTCACCTCCTCTAGAAGCTTTATCTGAGCACCCTGCCCCATAAGGAGTCGGATGCACCCTTCTTTCTATTCCTGCAGCAGCCCACCCCCACCCTACCTGGCTCCCCTCTACCACTGCAGTGATCACTCTGATTCAGTCACCTGACAACAGCTCTGTGACGTCAGTCTTCCTTCCGTTATGGCACTTGTCATACCATACTTATATTCATTTATTCAGTACTCACCAGCATTCAGCATCTAGCTGGCCAAAAACATCTGTTGAAGGAGGATGGGAGGGAGATGGGAAGGTGGGAGGGAGGGTAAACAGCTAAATCCATCAGGACAGACGCAAAGGCTGGAGGGGTTGGGAGAGATCTCTGAAGAGAGAAGGCTTCCTGGAGGAGGAGTGGCTGGAGCTGAGTCCAGAAGAGCAAGATTTACTTAGCTAAGTGGAGAATAAGGGCTGGGCCAATTTCACAAAGATTAAGAAAAAGAATAAACAACCCTGGAGGAGCAGTCTGGAAGTTGATATGGGGTTCAAATACCAAGCGAATGAGCTTGGACTTTATCTTGAGGCCAAGGAGAAAGTGTTGAAGGATTTAAAACAGGAGATGCTTAAAATTAAAACATGATTAAATCTCTTTGTTAGTAGGGTGGCCCTGGCCATGCTATGGTGCAAGGAGACCAGGTAAGAGGCTACCACAGACCCCACATAAAACATGATGATGGCCTATGCTCAGGTAGAGCAGAGGGAATGGAGATCAAGGGATGATTTGAGACCCGTTTAGGAAATAGAATCAACAGGACTTGGGGATGGCAGGATGTGGGAGGGGAGAATGGGATCAAGAATGCCCCTGAGTTTTCCAACCTGGGTGACCAGTATAGCACTGAAGAGGATTAGCCTTTCTCTGGACATATCACACACTTAACATTCAGGTGGGACACGGGTGGAGGTGGCCATTCAGCATTCCTCCAGAGTGCTTAGCAGGGGCAAGGCACAGATGTGTGGTTCAGATAAGTTGAGTTAAAATTAGATGATTTGTCTCCTTATCCCAGCAGAGTAGACACCTCCCAGCTGCTGAAGGCTCAGTGGGCCCCAGCTCACCTGAGCAGGTGGGCCCGGAGGTAATGCTGGGAGGAGAAATGGCCTAAGCCAGCAAGCAGGACAGGGCTAGCCTGACAAGCCGCCCTCTCAAGGACCCAGGCTTCGATGTGGGCTGGGACGTTGGGAGTGTTCCCAATTTGTCTGCCAACAAGGGTCTGGTGGCCCTGCAGACAGATGCAGGAGGTGATGGGTTGGAGGGGGCGTTTCTGGTGTCCTCAAGGCAGACAGTGACCTGCCCATGGAGTCTGGACTGACTCCCAGAGCCACTTGGCAGCAGCTCCACAAGGAAGGCAGATAAAAATGGAGCACACTGGCTCTCTCCAGTCAACCCAAAAGGTCAGGGATTTCACCTAGGAGATAAGGGCTGGGAGTGTCCTAAGTCCAAGGCCTGGCACATAGTAGGTTCTCAATCAGTGTAGCAGTTTGGGAAGTTTGATGTAATTATGAATTCCAAAAACAGATATTAGATCATGCTTGTAAACTGGTCTGCTAATCTGGGCATGATTAAGTCACGATTAGGGCATTGAGCCCCACCCCTTGGTGGGTGGTGTCTTGAAAATAAAAGACACAGCAAGGCACAGTGTTGGAGCAGTTTTGATGTTGGAGTTCTGATGAGGAAGGAGAGAAGGCCCCGGGATAGAGACGAGCCATCCACCTGAGAGTTCACAGCTGGTCTTGTGGAGAGACGCAAAGCCTAGAGAGCCTCATAGTCTACAGCTGACCTTGTGGAGGAAACAGAGGAGCTGAGCCCGGAGAGAAACGCAGCCCCGGGAAGAGAGGAACCCAAGAAGCCTGAACCCTGGCAAACGTCGGCAGCTGCCTTGCTCCAACACGTGGCAACAGACTTTGGTGAGAGAAGAAACTTATGCTTTGTGGCCTGGTAACTGTGGACTTCTCCTCCAAAGGTTGGCCTTTATAAAGACCAACCGATTTCTGGTATTTTGCATCAGCACCCCTTTGGCTGACTAATACAATCAGTGTCTGAGATCAAACAGTCCTTCCTCTGCCCTGCAAACCCCCAAATCCCAGCATCCAGAATGTAGAGAAACAAAGACACCCTCTTTATGCAAGTCTCTTTCTCCTCACTCCATGCCCCAGCCCCTACCCTCAGCTCCAGGTAGATGGAGCCAACCACACTTTCAAGGGCCCTCCATGCTCCCTTCTCCCTCCTGGCTTTTCATGCTATTCCCTCTGCCTGGAACATGCTTATCCTACCAGCTTAGATGTTACCTCCTCCAGGAATGGGGTATCTTTGTGCTCCCACAGCCCTCCACCTCTGGCTCCCCTCCATCACTGCAATGAACACTCTGACTCAATCACCTGACAACAGCTCTGTGACATCAGGGACATCCCTTATTCACTTCTAACTCCCAGTCCCTAGCACATGGCCTGGTTCAGAGGAAGAGCACAGCAGGAGTTTGCTGAATGAATAAATGAGCCCAGGGTCATTCCACAAATAGCCAAGGTCCAAGAATGAGGACCCATCATTGATGTTCATGGCAATAGAGAGGGCCTGGTCTGGAGCTGGGAGCCCTGGGTGCTAATCCTGCATAGCTGCTAACCTCTGTGCACTCAGTCCAGCTTCCAGGACCTCTCTGTGCCTTCCAAAGGTCCTTCCCAGCTGTAAGATTCTAGAGTTTGATAAGTCAAAAGGAGAATCAACCCAATAGTTGACCAACAGCTTTTGAGTGAGTGCCTACTGTGTGCCTGGCACTATGCTCAGTGCTCTGCAGGCCCCAAGATGGAGCCATTCACTTATTCATTCAGACACATGCAGCACCTCTCCTGAACATTTTCCACGGCAGGCCTCACACCCGACACCAGGAGTAAGGAGCGACTGAGTCACGTTTCCTGGTTCAGGGAGCAGACAGGTTGGGGGATGGGGGACGTGTGGCAGCTGTGTCCATAACTGCTACAAAGCAGGCTGGGGTTAATGACCTGAGAGGGAAGCCAGTGAAGTGTTCAAGTGTGTGTGTGTGTGTGTGTGGGGGGGGGGTGAGTTCAGAAAAACCTTGCTGAAGGCATTGGGTCTGGATATCAAGGTAAGGTGGGGAGCTGCTCACGGAGAGCAGGAGATGCCTCTGAGGTTTCGGGTTATCCAAGTGCAGACACTCACTCAACCTTGGGGCTCACCTCCTCCGGGAAGCCTTCCCTGACCTTCACTGATGCCCCCACAATCCTGTGTCCCAGGATTAGAGTGCTGAAAATGGTGACTTGTGATTGCCTGTGGCCTCCGCATCTCCCTGGCTGGCCTGGTGGCCCCTTCAGGCGGAGCTGATGGAGTCATTGCTGTACCAGGCCTCAAATAAGAGCTCCACGAAAGCATGTTGAATGAATTGGTGAACGAGTGAGGTTTCAGATTTCCAGCGCTTCTTGGCATCACCTTTTCAATTAGCCAACATGAGTTCCCCCATCTCCCCTGGACCCAGTCTGAGGTTTCTGTCACTCCTCCCTCAAGGCCTTCAACGGCTTCCCATTGCCCCGACGGTTCTGCTATAAAATTCTCAGCACGGCCCTTGCTGCCTCAAGGGCACCACCGGCTCCTCAGGGTGTCCGGCTCCTCCCTCAGCTGGAAGGCCTGCTCTTCTCCCCCCACCCAGCAGCATATACTCTTCCCTCTTGGTGCAGGACAGAGGTCACTTCCTCAGAGGCCATCCTTGACCCCTACCGCCATACTCGCCCAGGTCCTCTGTGATAAGCTCCCTCAATCCCTTGGCCTTCTCCTTTGCCATTGCAATTATATTTCTCCATAATTCCTGTTTCTATGTGTGGCAGTGAAGAAAATGATTGAAAGCATGGACTCTGGAGCCAGACTGCCTGACTCACATCCCAGCTCTGCCACTTTGACCAGCTCTGTGTCCTTGGGAAGGTCCCTTAACCTCCCTGCACCTCAGTTTCCTCATCAGTAAAACAGGGATAAGAAAATGACCCACTCCATAAGGCTGTGTTGAAGTTTAAACTTGTTACTGGATCTAAAACCCCATGGGAGTCACTGGGGCTGTTTCAGTGATCCTGGTCCCCCCTTCTCTGGTAGGACCAGACTTCCCCACTACCTTTGACCTTAAGTGTGGCCATGTGACTTGCTCTGGCCAATGAAACGGGAGCCAGGTTATGTATGCCACTTCCAGGAGGAGGCCTTAAGAGACATTGTGCAATTTGCCATGGCCCTTTGTCCTCTGCCATGGCAGACCCTTCAGACCGAGTTCCTGAGTGTAGGAAGTGCCAAGCACCCACAGTTGATTTGTGGTATGAACAGGAAATAAGTCCTTGTTATTTTAAGCCACTGAGATGTAGGGGTGATTTGTTTTGCACCATACCTATCCTATCCTGACTGACATAAGCATTTAGAAGATGCTTCTAAGAACTAGGTAAAACTAGTAAGAACTAGGTAAAAGTTAACTTATTATTATTGTGCTTATGTGTCTGTTTGCTATACTCTGAGAGCAAGGCCAGCTTTGTCCTGTTCACTGTGGTAGCCCCAGCCCCTGGCACAAAGCCCAGCACATAATAGTTGCTCAGTAAAATACTCATTGATTACCTGGCCGACGGTCCAGCAGAGGCCCTGCTGAGCACACACACCCACCCCACCTGTGAGTGACAGGGATCCAGCCATGCCCACAACTGCCTCTCCACACAGCCATAAATCCCAATGGCCTAGTTTATCTTGAACAGCCCCCAGAATTATTCCATCCTAGCAACGCCTGTCAATTGTGATGGAATTATCTGGTCTTGCCAAGGCTGTGGTCTGGCCCGTCTACCATGACTCCCTTATGGACGTACCTCCAAGCCTGGCACAGTGGGCGGCCTTTCGCCTGGCAGTTATTTGCCAAGCAGTTCCAGGTGGTTTCATTCCACTCAGTAAACCCAAGCCACTATCAGTGTCTGAGAGAATTCTAGATTCTGATAGAAGGTACGGAGGCATCTTATCCGATCTCCATCCACTAAACATGATCCCAGGAAGCACCAGTCCCTGCTCACACACCTCTGGTCACGGGGACCTCACTATCTGAGGGCTTGCTTTAGCTCCACTGTGGGGTATTTAGCTTTGCTAAGCTCTTCCTTATGTAGGGCTGGCATCTGCCTGCCTGCAGCGCTCCTCCCACACACCAGGAACCAAGCACCACCCAGATCATGGCCATTTTCTCTGGCCTGTGTCAGCTCTACAAGCTGAGGAGATTTTGCTCTCCACCCACCCTCATCCCCTCACTTTCTCCTCCAAAACATTCTCAGCTTCCTCCATTTTCCTTTTTTGTTGTTGTTTATTTATTTTGTTTTAATTTTTTGGATTTCCTAAGGAAACTCTCTGAATCTCCCATTTGTGGGATTTTATCAAAGTTGATCATTGGTCCAACTCAATAGTTTGGCCCCAAAATATGCGAGACAGAACAGTGGGGAACCCTAAGAACCCAGAGGTCTAAGTTTACTGAGGAGGAAACGGGCACAGAGAGGAAAGTGGCTCAGCCGAGGCCACAAACGGAGTCGGTGGTAGAGTGAAGACTAGACCCCAGGGCCAGAGGGGAAATTTACCAGCCCAGGAAAAGCATGACTGAACGAAGTGAGAGGAGGCAGCAGGGTGGGCCAAGTTATTGGAGTCCTTCAGCGTTCCTCGGGTCCAGGGAAGCTGCAGGCGGGAGGAGGCAGGGAGACCCCACTGCCTAGCAGGTGGGGGGCTTGAGGAGAAAAGCTCAATACAAATGCACCTATTCCTGCATCCAAAATGTCCAGCATCAACTCAGATCCTGTCACGGAGAGTTCTTGGTGCGAGATAGCAGCTGCTGTTCCTTTATGGAAAGGTGTAGAAGGTCTCAAAACCTACCTCCAGAAGGATTTTCAATCATGGGGGACTTGAGCTGCATTCAACCTCTGACAGTAATTTCATGTGATCCTAGGTTCATCCCTTCACTTCTTACAACCTCAGTTTCCCCATCTCCGCACAATGAGGGAGTTGCACTCGGTCATCTCGGCTGGTGACTGAGCAGGGGTCAAGGCCATAGCTAACCACCTCCAAAACCCGTGTTCTCGCCACCGTGCCTGACCTTGGGTAAGTCACTTCACTAAAATGGGAGGATCGACTCCTCCCGTATGAGCTTGTCGGGCCTGTGGGTGCTGAGGGCAGGTCAGCTTGGCTGCCTCTCTCCACACCTGAGCTCCCCCTGATGACGTGCAGTCCAGGGAGGGGCATGGGTGAGAGTGGACAGCCCCCCACTCTTCCTGCCTTCTCCTCCCTACTGCTGCCATTTCTTTACAGTGGGGACCCAGAACTGACTTCCATGGGCCACCTCAGCCTCCAGCCCCAGTGGCTGAGGGCAGCCACCACAGCGCGCGTGCTTGTGGGAGGACGTGCTGCTCTCTGCCTCTGCATTTTAGCTGAGAGTCCCTCACGATGGGAGCCGTGGGTGTGGGTGAGACACCCCAAGCCTTGACTACACTCTCCCTCTCCATCTGCGGTCTCTCCCTCCCTTTGTGAAGGCCACTTGTCCAATCGTCAAGCTGAGAGGACGCTTTCCTGGCAGGCAGGGGGGCAAAGGAGCAGGGCCTTTTGGGTGGGCTTCAAAGGGCCTCTGGCTCTATTGCTGCCTGTCCTCTCCTTTCCCCTTCTTAACCTGGAGAGCCCCCCAATTCAGGGGGAAATTACACCAGGTTCGGGGGGAGGGGGCGGTGTGCTGAAGGGAAAGCGTCCCCTCTATTCATCCCAACGGCTGAACCGGCCTCTTGAGCCTCCATTGTACCCATCGCGCCGCCTGTGCCTCAATTGCAATCAGGTGGTCTGGTGCGACGCCCCCCTTCCCCTGGCCGGGGACAGGAATGAGCTCAGGCAATGGGCTGGCCCACAGAGTTCTCTGTCCATCCTTCAAGGCGCTTTTGTTGAATAAAATAGCACCCGCCACTCGACCACTTTAAACCGAGGCCAGGCACTTGAATGTGAAAACGGGGCCCAGGCGCTGGGAGCTGCGGGGACAATGGCCGCCCTCAATTAGCTCACTGAGGTGCCCCAAATGGACTTGAGGAGGGGCCACGACCACAGCCCCTTCATGCATATTTATCACGTGCTGCTGCAGATCGGCTTGCACGGTTCCCATGGCAGCCCCAGGGGAGGGCGGCAGACAAGAGAAGGGACAGGGGGACCCTAAGCTCTGCAGGGTTTGTGGGTTCAGGAACACTCTGGCCCTCAGGTTGGAAAACCGCCCCCCAACCCCATAGCTCCTTAGACACAGGAGCCGGCATAACCTGGAAATCCTAGAACATCAAGGGGAAAGAGGCCTTGAAGTGGGCTGGAAGCACCCATCCGACAGGTGGAAAAGCTGAGGCCCAGAGCTGAGAAAAATGAGCTTTCTCCTTTTTTCCTTTTATAGCTAAGATGGGAGGAAACGGGTAACAATAAAAGCATTTATTGAACATTTTCTAAGTGCCAGGATCTACTCAAAGTGACTTCAACTCTCCTATCAATGCTGTGAGAGAAATGCTGGGTTGTCTTCACTTGAGAAAACTGAAGCTCAGGGGAGGGTGGGTGTAAGGAGCAGAGCTGGGACCCACATGAGGGCTGTCATTCCCCAGAGCCCCATGCCTCACCCCTGGGCTACGCTGCCTCCCTGCCCGATGGTCAGGTGGTTAGGAGAGGGCTCTGTCGCTTGGTCAGCTGCTGCTGGGCATCAGGCACTGTGCTGGGCACCGAGTTTAAGCTACCTTGTCGGACATTTGCAATAGTTGTGCAGAAGCTTCATTCCACAGATGTGGAGACTGAGGTCCAGAGAGGCAAACAACCTGCCCCAGGCCCCTCGCAGAGCTAACAAGTAACAGGGCAGGACTGGAAGCTGAGGAGGCCATGGTGGTGTAGGGATCCCCAGCTTGCTCTAGGGTACATTTTCCTCCCTTTCTGGAATCTCCGGAGGAGGAAAGCTTCTCCAGCTTCTGACAAACTGACAGGGGAGCTTGTATGGGAGGAGGCTGCAGCTGGGCCTCCTCTCAGAACATCCTCACCAGGAGCCCATCTGAGGTCCCAGCAGACAGCTGCCACTCCTGGTAATCCTTGCACAAAGCTCTGAGAGTCTCTTCTCTCTGGGAAGTTGAGCCTTTCCCAGGAACTCACACATCCACCAGGATGTGGACAGGTGGAGAAGGTGGGCAAAGCCACCTACCCTGCAAGGCATGGCAGCTGTGCAGTGGGGGCCCCCAGGTCCCTCCCAATCTGTCCCTGTGTGTTACTGTAGCCAGCCTGGCCTGGCTAACTGTGCCCCTACACCACTGTCCCCAAGCAAGCAAAACCCAGTCTTGCCTCCATGTCTTTGCTCATGCGGGTTCTCCTGCCTGGAATGTGAGTCGAGTTTGCTAAGTTGAGCAGAGTTTGATTAGATTGGTTTGGGTTGTGTTCTGCTCTATTCACTTGATTTGGGTTGGGTTGAGTTGGTTGGGCTTGATTTGTGTCATGTTGAGGGGGATTTGTTGAGTTCCATCGCACTGAGTTAAACTGAGTTGAGTTGAAGATGAGCTGAGTGAAAATAAATTGAGAACCTAGTCCATATTCTAACTCTTCTATTAACTTGCTCCATAACTAACTATGGGCAAGTCTCAGGCTAGAAAACCTCCAAGGAACCCTCTAACTCTGACAAGCTAGGATTCTAAGAACCAAGGATCCCAAGAAGCAGAGAGGGTACCTTTCCATTCTCTTTCTCATTTCCTACAGCCTCCTCCTTGGACAGCCCCCTTCAAAGCTGGAGGAACAAATGAGCATGAAGTCCATAGAGGTCAACATAAATACTCCAACTCCTCGACTCTTAGGAGTATAGACTCACAAAAGTCAAGACTCTTCCAGCAATAAAACAAAGACTTAAAGTCATCAGGTTTGATATTCTCTCCCAAACCCCACTGGCCCCAAGCCAGGGCTCCTCCACAGACCCCTGCTCAGGTGCTGGAGGCCAGGAGTCACCCCACCTCAAGGGATCACAGTATCACCTCGTGGTGAAGAAGGTCAATTCCAGCTTGCATACTGGCTCCCTGGCTTATTAGCACTGTTACCTGGGGCAAATAAATTTCCCTTTCTGAAATTTTAATGAGGATACAGTTTTTGTGGGAATGAATAAGACAAAATGTGAAGTGTACTTAATACATCACTGGCATATAGGAAGACCTTCATCAAAGATTGTTTTTCTTACCATTGCTAATTCCACGGCTGCTGACAGAACTATTATTTCTGACAGTACTGTTCAGTGTTCAGCCATCTAATTGTCATAAAATGCTTCTTCACTTCACGAGCCCAGGGCAGGCCCTGGATAAAGAGATGAAAAGGTAAATTTGTCACCAGCCCCCCAGCCTCATTCTCGTACCACTTCCCTTCCTTCTATAGCCCTTCCCCTCAGGACTCAGATGCCAGGGGCCACAGATCCCTCTTCTCTGGGTAAGACAGGACACCGGTCCAAGTCCTAGCTTAGACACGCATTTGCTGGGTGGCCTTGGGCACATCCCTTCTCTAGTCTGGGCCTCCATTTCCACAGCTAGAAAATGAAGGCTAGGGCCTTCATTTGGACCCACCTCTGCCACTCTGGCCCTGTATGGGCCCTGTGTTTCTTCCTCCTCCCGCCTCAGGCTGCTCAGCGGGAAACTCTGCACTGACACCTGCCCTTTCTGGGCAGGCCCACGGACCTTCCGCAACAAGGATTTGCATCAATATCCTGAACACTCCACAGGTAAGAGAGGTTCAGTTCCCAGGGAAAAGCTCTCAGACCCTGCCCCCACCTACATACCCATGGAGCCTAGCACTAAAAGCTAGACTCAGCACCACTGTTTACTCCATGGGGACCTAAGTGCACCCAGGGAGGTAAAGGAACCTCCAAGGGTCAGAGACCTGATCTGATGCAAATCAGCCCTCAGACTCGAGTCTCCTGACTTCCAGTCCAATCCCCTCTCTTTCAGCAGTCCAACCACTCAATACACCATAATTAAGCACTGACTGTGTACCAAGCACTACTAGGTACTGGGAATACCAAGGTGAGAGGGTCTTTGACCATGCTGTTGAGGAATTTCAATAAAGTTCCTGGAAAGATATTCATATGTTCATCCAACAAGCACCTAGCACCTACTTTGGCCAGGCAAAAAGGCCGGCTCGGATCCAAAGCCTGGTGCCACTCATCCCACGGCCTGGCCCCCATGGTGGGCATGAGACCTGGTGGCAGGCCACCCACCTCCTTCCGAAGGGACCAGCAGGCATGAGCTCATGTCTGCCGAGCACCAGAGCTCTCAGAGAAGCTCCGAGCACAAGGCCTCTTTGTGATTCTGAGAGATGCAGAGAGGGCTGCCGGGCCCACGCAGCCCTGGGCACTGCAGGGATGTCAGCAGACACTCCCACGGCCCAGGGTGCCAGGCTTTGGTATCGCATTAATGCGCTACTATCTTAATCCAGCCACCACCCACCAGCTGCCTGGCCACACAGTGGGCCCTGGGGATGGGGTTTCCAAATTACGTTACTGAATGTTTACCTAGTGAGCTGTCCAAAGAGTGCCCAACACTAGCTGAGGGGAGCACACTGCACAGGACAGCCCCATACCACAGCCCTCACACATACCACACACACACACACACCTATTAGGACTCACAGACATGCATCTGCAGAGACAGACAGACAGCAAGTCCCTGAGAAGCACACATGCATGTGCACGCACACATATACAAACACATCTCACAGACACAGGTACACTCTCACATACTCATACCACACCACACACACATACACACACAAATACACACTACACCACACAGACACTCTACACACCAGAGACACATGTACATACACACACCCCACACACAGACCCACACCACACACACACATACATGAACACGTACCCTCACCACACAGACACATGTACACACACATACATCCACCCAGAGACCATACCACACACCTACACACACACACACTGCATGTATTCACACAACCCACACGTGCTTGCCACACCAGGATGCCTGCTTTTTCTCACCTCACACAATCCCCCAGAGGAGACTCCCGCGAGTTGACACCTGGCCTTTTCACAATCCTGGGAAAGGGTGGCAGCAGGATTTGGTCCCTGGCATGCCTTGGAAAGTCGCTGACGCAACAGTCTTGGAACTAAAGACCTGGCCTCACCAGGCGCCCAGGCCCCAGGTTCCGAGTTCAGAGCCTCCCTTGCTGACAGTGCTATTCATTCGGCCACAGAGACAGCGCTCAGGGAAAAGCAGGGTCGACTCCACATCCGGCCCCGCCCTCCTCTGGGCTCTTCTTCCTTCCACCCCTCCTGCACTGACCAAGCTCTTCTCCCTCCCCCACACCTTTTTAAATGCTGCTCTCTCTACCTGGAGCATACGCCCCACCGCACATCCTCAAGGCCAAACTACTCATGCTTCAAGCTCACTGCTCCTGCCTGGAAGCCCATCCCACTCCCAGCAGCAGAGGGAGGCCGCTCTCCTCCAGGGCTCCCCACATTGGGCTCTGACTCGAGGCCCAAAGCAGACATTGCCTTGAAATGAGGATGCTAACAGGGCCAGCTCTGTGGGGTTGTGGTGGGGAGCAAGCATTAGCACAAAGGCTAGCGCAGCAGTCACATAGTACAAGTTAGCCGCCGTAAGCACCACGAGTGACGAAGATGATGCCCGCGACCGTGGTTCCTGAGGCCCGCGGCCCACCTCTGCCCTGGTGTGTAGGTCCATCTACCAAGAGGTAGATTTCACACGACCCTTCAGCCCATGGTGGAAACTCAGTGTTATTTGAGTGAGTGACTCAGAAGGCCACAACGAGAAGAAAGTGGATTCTAGTGCCGTCTATCCTGCATTTTCATGATCTGAGAATGGATTTTTCTAGAAATACCCAACTGAGAGGAAAGTCTGAAAAATTCACTGAACGAAGTAGAAGTCTCCAGGCCCCCTCTTTTCTCCTGCTCTGTCACAGCACTCTGTGACCTCAGGTGGGCTGACCCCTCTCTGTGGGTCTCAGTTGCTTATATGTGAAATAAAAGAGTTCGATGTCATGGTCTCCAACTCCCTTCCAGCTCTAAGGTTCTGGAATTCTAAGCCCCAGGCACGACCTTGCCAATGTGCTACAGTGTGACTCAGAAAACAGGACATGTCAGTGGATGGATGGTCAGGGAAGGAGGATGAGGCAAGCAAAGAGACGACAGGAGGGCATTGCAGTGCTGGACACAGCAGAGGCTGGATCGCACGTGGGCTTTCACACCACAGCGAGTCGGCTAGTTTAGATGGGAAAGAGGGTTGGTGCAGGGGGTGCCATGAGTAGGTAAGGCCACAGAAGTGGGCAGAGGCTGCTACATAAAAGGCCTAGTAAGCCATGCTGGGTAGTTAGGGATTTATCTCATAGGTCAGTGTATTCCAAACTTGCTGATCAGTAGAATCATCTGTGGCAATCGTTAAAAATGCAGATTTCTGGGCTCCCACCTCAGCCCTATTGAGACAGATCCTCTGGGCAAGAGATCTGGACGTCTGTATTTATTGTAAGTGTTGTGGGTGATTCTTACAAATCAGGAAGGTTTGGAAAACCCTCCTGGGTGCGATGCTGATGGCTGAAAGGTGTGGTGCATGGGAGGGACATGAACAGATGCTCATCCCTGGAGGGTCCCGCTTCACATTGCTCGACTTGGAGTCCTGGCTCCTCCACTGCCTTGTGCTAGGACCTTGGGCAAGTGATGTGATCTTTCTTTGTTTCCCTACTTCTAAAATGGGGATAAGCCCAGAACCTATCTTAAAGGATGGTCATGCAGATTCAATGAACCGACAAGACCTTGGCCAGTGTCGGAACTGATGAGGCTGTGGAAGGAAACATGGATGAATGTGCCACTCAAGGGAATTGAGGGGGGGAAGGCCACCACAACAGAGGAGCTGGGCATGAGTAGAAGGATGGGCTGCAAGAGATTGGGGAGGGAGATTGTCAGCAAGGGAAAGAGTCCATAAACTGTCTTTGGCTTCCATAGACTTCCTTTTGGTTATCTAATATTTCATTCATTCATCCAACAGTATTTATTGCATACATACTATGTGCCCATTTCTGCTAGGTGCTGGGGATACAAATATGCACCAGATAGATACCATCCTCATCCTTGCAGAACTTACATTCTAGAAGAGAAGTTTGTTTTTTAAATCCACAATGAACTAAAATAATTGCAAGTCATAACAAGTGATGTGAAGATAACCAACAAGAGGGTGGCAGGGATGACCTCTTTGAGGAGGTGACATTCATAAGAAGGAGTTAACCTTGGGGAGAATAAGGGACAACTGTTCCAGACAGAGGGAATAGCATGTGCAAGGCCCCAAGAAGGATCTGAACCAGATCCAGATATGGTGTGTGAGGGGTAAATGGCACAGAGGGAGTTAGCGAGGCTAGCAGCGCCAGGCCACGCAGGACCTTCTGGGCCACAGTCAGAAATCTGGATTTTATTTAAGTGCAATGAAGAGTTTTTAAGCTGAAGAGTGACATGATTTGATTTATATTTCAAGAGAGTCCCTCTGGCAGCTGTGCAGAGAATGCATTGTGGGCAAGCAAGATAGAAAGCAGAGAGACCTACTAGAAGGCTGTGACTCCGGGGGTGGGGGGTGGCAGCAGGGGAGGCAGAGAGTGGCGGACAGACTCAAGAGGTATTTTGGTACAGCGCTGCCTAGATTCGCAGATGGATTGGCCTTGGGGGAAGAAAGGAAAGGGACCAGGGAATCAAGGATGGTGCCCAGGTTTCTGGCTCTCACACTGGGTGCATGGTGGTGCCCCTTACAGAATTGGGGGCCCTGGGATATGCCCTGCTCTTCTCAGTTGGCAAGTGACACACAAGAGCCTCAAGTACCCAAAGAGACAAACAAACCTCATGCTGGCGCACAGAGTCGCTGCCTTTCCCACCCCGGCCCGGGGCTCTCTGGCCTCCCTGCCAAGGGCTGATGGCAGGAAAGAAAGAAATGGTTATGGCCTGCCAATTTCTTACAGGAAATTCCCCCAAGAATTTGTATGTAGCAATATTTAAGAGCGTGCGCTCTTGAGCCAGACTGCCTAGGTTCAAGTCCCAGTGTCAGTGTGACCACAGGCAAGTTATTTCCTTCTCTGCACAGCTGCTTCCCCATAAAACATGGATATAATGGCACCTACCTCCTAGGATGGTTGTGAGAATTAAGCAAGTGCAATGCTCGTAAAATATTCCGAAAAGTGCCTGGCACAAAGCAGGTGCTCATAGATATTCGCAAGCATTATTAAGTGACAGCAACTCTGTGACTTCAGGTAGCCTTGCTCATATTCATTTGTTAGGGAACCAAGGGACCCAGTGGCCCGAGTGCTAGATTTCAGACTTGCCACTTCCACTTAGAGCTGTACAGCTTTGGGCAAGTGGCTAAAAGAGCATACCAATGATCTCTGTCCTGCCTGTTTCTTAGGCTTGAGGTGAGGACTCAGTGAGAGGGTGGATGGGTAAGGGGCTGTATGCTGTGCCTGTTGGCACATGGGAGGGTAGACCAGTAGCCCTTCCTGGACGCTGACTCCCCACAGGACAGGACCTGGGTGTGAGGCGCCCACTCAGAGCTTTGTGATGGGCTCGGGCCAGGCTCTCTCTCTGCTGGAATTCTCCCAGGGCATTATGACCTTGGGAATAATAACAATGATGTTCAAAATGCTTCCCTTTCTTTGTTACTCTTTTTTTATTGTGGTAAGATACACATGACATAAAAATTACCCATTTTAAAGGGTACAATTCAGTGGCATTTAGTGCATTCAAAATGTTGTGTGACCATCATGACTTTTTAGTTCCAGAACATTTTCATCACTCCAAAAGCAAACCCAGTGCCCATCAACAAACACTCCATCTTCCCTTCTCCCCCCAGGCCCTGGCAACAACCAATCTGCTTTCTGTCTCTACAGAGTTACCTATTCTGGACATTTTATATAATTGCAATCATTGGTTATTTTGTGTGACTTCTTTCACTTACCATAATGTTTTCAAGGTTTGTCCATGTTGTAGCATGAATCAGTATTTCCTTACTTTTTATGGATAAATAAACTAGCATCGTAGTCTTTGTTAGACATTTACAGGATGCCGTCACATCCCCATAATCTTGTTTGACTCGCAGGGGATGAGGACGCTGAGGGGCAGGGAGATGCCTTGGGGACGTGGACCAGGTCTTCTATCGCCAGCCCAAGACATTTTCCCCCACACCATGCTGCCTTCACCTCTGCCTGCCCCTGTCCCTGTGGGAGTCTCTCTTTTCCAAACCCTGGTTTCAGGTTGAATCTCTCCTTTTGTCTTCCTCCTTTACTTCTTCCACATCTTCTCCTTTTTCTTTTTAAGAAACTCCTAGAGAAGTTTCTGAAGCTGCATTCCTTGGCCAGGATTTCCAACCTCCTCCTCCATGGGTGCCCACCCTGATCCAGCCTTTTCTGGAAATTCCTGCCCAGATGATGCCCAGTCTCCAGAGTTTTCACAATTGAGCCCCTGTTGGCATTCATTTCTCAGGAGTTTGCTGGACTCCAGACAAGTCCAGTTTAGCTCCTGGAAAAGAAAGTCAGAAGAGAAATGGAAAAAGAAAAACAATTTCCCTACCCCCAAGCCACACATTTTTATAACCTGTTCCAAACTCCTCAGCTATAAATGACTTAATTTTGACTCTTTTAAAAGCAACTTGCCCTTAAAATAGATGGGAGGAAATGAGATGTGAAGGGGTCTCTTGAGAAACTGACAGATCTCAAGAAATGGGATCCGGGGACCACCGGACACAGCTCCTTCTCCCCTCCCCTTCCCCCCACTCCCTGCCTAGAACCCTCCAGACTCTGAAAGGCAGGACATGGGCTGGGCAGAGTCCTGGCCTGGGAGTCAGGAGACCCAAACTCCAGCCCTGAATCTGCAACTCCTTGGATCTCAAAGTCTCCATCTGTTAAATGGAGGTTTGGACTTGATAATCTTTAAGTGCTTGTTCCTCTCTTGAGGACATGAGTCTGGGGTTTAGGACAAGAATCTAGAGGCCATGTAGTAATGAGAATAAACAGAAGCTCATGCTGGGTTCTGCCCTGCCCAGTAAACACCCAGAAAAAAATTACACATGGTCCACTGGTCAGATAGGGACCTACAGGGAGAGAAGATGGCAAATCGGTTGTCACTGCCCTTGTTAAAACCTTCAATGGCTCCCCATTGCCCTCAGACAAAATAAATGCAAACTATTATTGTAGTTTGCCAAACTAAGGCCATCTAGCCCTAAACTACCTCTCCAGCACCCCTCCTCCTCCCCCATTCCTTACGTTGCACTTTATGGCCCTGAAACACGAAACTGCTCAATTTCATTCACATGCTTGTTCCCCTCTGCACTCTTGCCCACTCTGTCCCCTTGGCCTGGAACACCTGCCTACCAGTTTCTCCTCATGTGAACCCCTGCTCCTTTTTCAGGATCCATCCGGGCTTTGCCACCTCTAGGAAGCACTCCAGGATCACTAGGCCCCACAGCCCAGCACTTATCTCCTTGACCATTTCCCCCTCCCCCAGCTTGTGCCATCCTCTTTGGCATGGCCTGGGTGAGAGCAGGTGTCCAGTGAATATTTGTGGAAAGAGGGAAAGGCATTCAGGTCAGGGTTATCACACTGGGCCCTAAAAGAAGGTGAGCAGTGGGGTTAGAAGGGTCACTTAAGATGAGGCCAAGGAAGGGCCTCGGCTCCTTCCAAGACCCCTTTTGTCAGACAGGCTTGAATAACCTAGTCCAATGTCACACAGCTAGGAAAGCTTGAGACTGGGATTCTAGCTCCAAAGCACATATTCTTTCTCCTCCACCACAGGATAAAAAGAGAAGGTGGGAACCAAAATCTCCAAGTTCTAGGATGTTTTCACAGAAAGCACTCTCTCTTCAGCCCAGGTACTCGGGCACTGGCCAACAGGGAGGTTAGGGAGATAACCCCCACTCCACGGATGGGGAGGTGGAGGCCAGGCAAGTGAGGGCAAAGGGCAGCATTTAAAGGAGAAGGAATGCTTTAGAATAATACTGGCATCTAAAAATAGTATGCGGCTTGGCCTGGCTCACTCAAAGGGGTCATTTTTTATGGCTACCCCCATCTGCTTTTCTGGGATGGTGGAGCTTAGCCTTCTCCGGTTATAGTTTTTCCATGAGCTAGGCTTGGATTTCCCTGTCCCAGTGGTGAGCCTATGGGTCAGTGCCTAATTTTCCAACGTTTATCTTTCCCATTTACAAATTCCCCCATGCAAATGGCCAATTCATCTGGTCCCCTGAGTTTCTGACTCCAGGGCTGTAATTAGGGGCAACCAGACAAGCAGCCAACCCATATACCTCAGAAAGTCCTAGGGCCATTTTTAAGGGCTGTAGCATGAGCAATTCTCTTTTCTCCACTAAGAGGACCCACCAGCCTGCTTTACTTGTTCCCTTTCTCTGCACTGACCCCACGACTTCCAGGTCGGTTTCCTCCGTTCTGTCAATCAGTCGTTCCCCTGAAGGCCAGCTATGCTTTGAGCTCTGTACCAGGTGCAGAGGAAATGAATGTGAATTTGGTGTTATCCTGCCCTCACAACACTTGCCGTCTAGAAGGAGGAGACAGAGAGGTGTGGCAGACGTCCCTGCATGCAGAAGGAACAGTGGGCGTGTGGGAAAGGTGGTAGGCTCCTCTGGGAACGTGTTGACTTTGAGGTTCCAGTGGAATTGTCTGCTGTCCAGTTGTTTGGTCCTTGGAGTGGTCTGGGTTGGGGTGCCCCTGGCTGTCTCAGCCCACTGTTTACCCCAAATCCTGACCACAGGAAGGAGCCTGGTTACACACTCCAGCTTCCAGCCCCCCTTGGATCTGCTGCCAATTGTTTCCTATGTGATCATCTTATCTCCTCCCAGAGCCCATCACAGGGTCTGCACAGAGCCGGTGCAGGTAAAGGTATGGACTTGAATTGAATGGAAACCCCAGCCAGGTCTCTCTAAGTAACTCACTAGTGCCTCTGGGGAAGAAGGGAAAGGAGTGAAGAGAAAGTAAGGGCCCAACAGCTGTAGGTTTAGCTCACTCCTAGGAGAGAGAAGGTAAACAAGGAGGCTTGCTCTGCAGGCAGGTTGATCTCCCGAAGAGGGAGGAGTTGAGATGCTTAAGCCCATTTCCTTTTCCAAAACTTGGCAATCAGATAAGGCCTTCCTCCCCACTCCTCTTCCTACTCCCCAAGGAAGAGCCATGAGTAGGAGAATCAGTGGGAGACCATTGGGTTGGAGAGTTGAGAGAAAGTCTCAAGGATGAGGCCACTCAAGGAGGGATTCAAAGTTGATTGGAGTCTACAAGTAGCATGGTCTAGCAAAATCTTGAGAGAAACCAGAATATCATTATCTGAGACATCTTGGTTCCCTCCCAGGACACCCCAAAACTACGGTATAGTCTCTCATGATTGTGTTGTTTTCACAATCATTAAGCCATTTCTTTCTCTGGTGGACATTATTGCTCCATTTTACAGATGAATAAAACAAGGCTCAGGGAAAAGAAGTCACTCAAGTCAGGAAATAACTGAGAGCTGAGATCAAAACGCTGGTATCCTCCCTGGAAGCCCCTGGTTGCCCTGAAAATGCCACAAGGGGTTGGGCTTTATACTTTCTAGTTTGAAAGAAGACCAGCAAACCTTCGAGCTAATTCATGGTTATGCATCTGGTTTCCCTAGACTGGCTTTAATTTTGCGCCCCCCACACACACACACTCATACACACACAGTCTCCCTAGGTCATCTCGGCTACTCTCTTGGCTTTAAATGTTGTCTCTATACTGGTGACTTCCAAATCTCTGTCCACAGCCATGAATTCCAGATGCACTGACTTGGGCATCTAATTGGCGTCTCCCATTTACCTGTACAACTCGATTTACATCCAAATCCTGCTCCTCCTGTCTTCCCACACCTGGGGAAATGGCTCCCCCACTGATTGGGTGGCTCACCGAAGGATCATTGATTCCTCTATCTCTCACACCCCTCATGTGATGCATCAGAATGCTTTGTTCCTCAGAAACATATCCCCAATCTGTCCACTTCTCTTCAGCTCTACTGCTAACATCTTAGTCCAAGTCACCATCATCTCTCGCCTAGACTCTGCAGAAGCTTCCTGGTAGGTCTGTCTACTTCCATCTTGCCCTGCTCCCTACAGTCTTTCCTGAGCATCCAGAGCAATCCTTACAAACATCAATCAGATCAAGCCTCCCCCTCACTTGAAACTCTCCAATGGTGCCCCATTGTGTAACCTCTTTACGCTGGTCTACAAGGCCCTGTTTCATCCAGGCACCTGCACCTCTGACTTCGTCTCCTCATTTGTCCCCTCACTCCCATGTGCCCATCATCCTAGCCTTCTTTTGGGTCCTCAAGCCCACCAAGCTCATTCCAGCCCTAGGACCTTTGCAATAGCTGCTCCCTCTGTTTGGAATGCCCCACCCTGAGAATCTCGCGTGGTTGACTCTGTCTCACCTTTGTTAATGCCCCCCTCCTCTCTAAAGCTACCTTCCAAAGTAGCCACTCCCCAACCAACCATAGCTCTCCTGGTGTCTTAATGCAGAGGCTTATCATCTGTCTCTGCTCACGGCTCCTGGAGAGCAGAGACCTCAGCTGCCTTGTTCTCTGCTCTGTACCCAGCACCTTCAACATGGCCAGACCAGGGCTGGGGCTGCCTAAATACTTGCTGAGTGAATGAATGGATGAGTGGATGAAGCAGCTCACACCTCATAGTGGGAAAGCTAAATATTCTGAAGAATCAGTCACAGTTCATTCTTCCCTTCCATCCATACATGTGTAAATGAAAGAAACATATATAGATTCCAAAAAAGCAAGGGCTTGGCAGCCAGAAAAATTTACTAGTTATGTGGCTTAAGGAGAATTGTTTAAGCCATCTGAACCTCCATTTCCTTATCTGTAAAACAGGAATAATAATACTTAACTCACTGAAATAGTGTGAGGATTTAATATCCATATCACCAGTGACAGGGACTGGCAGACAGTAGGTGGGTTCACTATTTTTCATTATTATCACATGCCTCTGAGGTCCCTTGCCAGGTCAAATATGTCCAGAGAGCATTTGACCTCTCTGGGCTTTAGTCTCCTTACTTTAAAATGATAATGCAAATGAATGCTCTTACTGCCAATGAATGTTGTAAAGATTAAATGAAATCAAGTAGATAAAATACCTAGCACTGGACAGGCACATCGTGTTTGCAAAGTAGCCACTGTGATTATCCATCCATACATACCTGCATACGCGCACATGCACACGCACACACACAACTCCTCTCTTGGCTGGTTCCGAGAGCTACTGATTTGAACTCTAGGGATGGAATCAATTAGAATTATTTTTAAAACCTCATCTGTTTTTATTTAACAGGAAGCTTCTGTTCAATGAAATGTAGCATTAGTCAATGAAAAATCAAAGGCCCTGGATTTCAGGGCTCGACTATCCGTGAAGGCTAAGCAGAGGCTCTCAGACTCTGCCCGCCCACCCTGGCCCAGCCCTCACTGACACAGGCTCCTTTCCCTAGAGCTGCCTTGTTCTCAGGGAGGAGAGGGGCTTGTCTGCCCAGGCCAGTGTCCTCTGTCTGCTGACCTAGTGCCATGCCCCTCTGAGCACTGCGTATCCCGCCTTAGGCATGGACTTCCTGATATCTGCATCTGTCTCTGCTGATCCCTGTCCACGCTGAGGGCAGGGGCCGTCTGATTTGTATCTGTGGCTCTAGTGCCCAACCCAATGAAAATGCACTAGATGCAATTCGGGTGGGGGGAGGGGGGTTAGTGATGATTGGTGATTAAATGAAGGAACACATGATTTTAGTTGAAATCATGATTATAACTAATATTCACTGTGCTACTTACCATGTGCTGTGTACCATTTTAAGTGCTTTTAATACATTGATTAATTTAGTTTTCACAACAACCCCATGAAGGAGGTACTCTTATTTAGCCCCATTGTACAAATGAGAAAACTGAAGCACAGGAAGATCAGTAGCTTGCCCACAGTCACACATAGTAAGTGCAGTGATTGGGGTTCTAACCTAGACTGCAGGACCCCCAGGGCAGAACTCATACCCTGATATTTTCTCATGCACTCATTCATTCATTCATTCATTCATTCATCCTTCACTGGACCCAGCCCTGTGCTGAGCTCTAGAACATGCCAGTCTAGTGGAAGGATAACATACACAGAGATGGATAATTATAATGGGGCATGGGCATTGGGGGGGAGAAGTCAGCTCATCCAACCTACCCTGGACAAGTCAGGGGAGACTTCTTGGAGGAAGTGACCCTTGATTGCATTGGCCACACATGGAATCAGGGAGAGGCATTCCAGTTAGTGGGACAATATGGGCAAAAGCATAGAAGTAAGTGAGCCTGGTGTATTATGGGAATGGCAAGTTCCTAGGGAGTTGGGAGAGGGCAGTAGGGGTGATGATTAAGAATGGCAAGAGAAGAGGCAAAGAGGCCACTAGGGCCAGATCAGGGAAGGCCACTGCACTCTTCAGAGTAGCTTGGACCTCATCTCAGAGGGATCCATGAAAGGGCCATGGGCTCCCTGGAAGGGTCTATGCCTCTTTTTATCAGATTGCAAGATTTAGTGAATTAATGTACGAGGATGAGGAGCGGTGAAGGCACTACATTCACAAAACACAGCTGTGTGGCATCAGAGTCGGGAAGATGGGCCTGGGAATTGTGGGCTGGAGATGATGACTTTCAGAGACTCCAGATTTGGTGCTCCTGGGCATAGCCAGCAGACAGACCCGAATGGAGCCTTACTACACGGCGGTAACTCACTAGTCCTTCCCTTCTCTCTTTTCTCCTGCCTCTCCCTTCTCATCTTTCTTCCTCGCCAATTCCTTCCACAACTTTTCCTCCTTCCCCAGCCCAACCTGCTTCTAGTCTTGGTTTAGCCACGGACCTGCTGTGCACCTTGGGTAAGTCACTTTTCCTCCCTTTAGGTCCCGTTTTCTCCTTTTGTAAATTGAAAATCATAACCCTTCATGTGCTTGCTTTACACACACACACCCCTGATGAATAAGTGGGTTACTGTTTAGTCTGTCAACACCCACAGTTCCCTGGCCTGTTAGAAGCCCCGAACAAAGGGGAAGTGCGTGAGACCCCTCCTTGTGGGGTGTTGGATTGAACCATCCTATCCAATCCCATTGAACACGTGTTTGCTCTGTGTGCGAGACTGTTCAGTGCGTCACCAATGACAGCTCATAAAGTTGAGAAAACAGCCATTATTCTCATCAAAGAACAGAGTGAGGATGAGTGGGGTTGGAACATTTGTTTAGTACTATATTGAATGTATAGATTAATTTGGGGAGAATTAACAGCTATGCAATCCATCAATGTGGTATATCTATTTTTTTCAATTAAGGCTTCTTTTATGATCCTTGACTAAATTTTTCAATGTTTCCTTCATAAAGTTCTTATACATTCTTTTTAAAGTTAATTCCTAGATAATATATAGTCTCTGTTGCTATTGTAAAACACAGCAATTAGCTCATGCTCTATTTTCTAATTGGCTATTACTATTACAAAGGAACATTTAATCTTATGTAACTATAAAATATGTCTGACCTCAGAAGATATAGAATAAGAAAATGAATGCTCATACACCAATTTAGGAAATAGAACAACACAAATACAGTCAAAGCCCTGTAAGGACCTTTCCCCAACCCCGTTCCTTTCCCTTCTCCACTGGAGGAAGGTCCCAGGATTGATGTATCATTTCCATTCATATTTTTTTGTTCTTTCTATACCCCCCACATATACCCCCCACATTATATAGTATCATTTTGAATGTTTATAAAGTTTATGTGAACATAAACATTATATGGTATCATTTGCCTGTATTTAAACTTCATGCAAATGTTATACCGCTGTACCATTGTGAAATTTGTTTTTTTGTTGTCTTTTGGTTTTGTTCAATACTGTGTTTGTGAGATTTATCCATGTTGGTTTGTGTAGCTCTGGCTGTTTGATTTCCATTGCAGCATTATAGCACAATTTATTCATCATTTCTGCTCTTGATGGACAATTAGATTGCTTCCAATCCTTTTTTTTTTTTAAATCTTTCAAACAATGTTGCAAATAACAGCCCTGTGCATGCCTCCTGGTATAAGAGTTTTTACCAGATATTACCAATTTGCTATGCAAAATGGTTTTACAAATTTTACAAATTTACACTCTTATGTGCAATGTATGAGAGCTGCCATTGCTCCATCGTCTCCCTGGCACTTGGAATTGTAAGGCTTTTACATTTTTGCAAATCTGATGTGTGTATAATATAATCACAATGTGACTTTAATTTACTTTTCACTGATTAGGAGTAAGTTTGAGCACTGTTTCAAATGCTTATTTAGTCTCTTCTGTGAATTGACTCTTCATATTCTTTGACCATTTTTCTGTGGGGTTCTTTACATTATCTAATTGATTCATGGGGCTTTTTTATATATTCTGGGTACTAATCACTTTTTTGTTACATGTGTTGCCAATATACTCTCCCAGTCTGTAACTTCTCTTTTTACTTTGTTTATACTGTCTTTTGATGCACATAACTGTTTAAATTTTACTGTAGTCAAACCTATCAATCTTTCTCGTCCTTGTTTGTATTTTTTTGTGACTTGTTTAAGAAATCCTTTCATACCCTAAGGTCATAAAGATATTCTCCAAATTTTCTTCTAAAAGTGTTGAGTTTTTGTTTGTCATATTTTAACACGTTAATCTTAGAATTAATTCTCATTCAGAGTGAGAGCCAGCAGTCCAATTTTATTTTTTCCATATAGATAACAATTGTCCCAACACAATTTATTGAACTGTCTATCATTTTTGCACTGGTTTGGAATGCCACCTCTGTCACGTTTCAAGTTTCTATGTAAGGGTGGGTCTATTTCTAGGCTCTCTATTCTGATCTCTTTATCTAATCTTGAGTCAGTACTAAACTTTTTCACTTATTGGATTTTTAAAATTGTATTAATATATTTAATTATTTGAATATATAATACATTTACATAGGATAAAGTAAAACACTATAAAATAAAAAGTCTCTCCCTGCAACAACCATTCCCAATCCCACTTCCAAAGAGATAAACATGGAAATGTTTATGTATATTTAAGCATATGTAAATGTATATTCTTCCCCCCCACACACACACCTTTTTTACACAAACAGTAATAATAACAAATACACTCAAATTTTCACCTAACACTTGATCCTGAAGATCTTTCCATGTCAGCACATTGAGAATATCCTCATTCTTTTGTGCAGTTTTATGGGTTGCCATTGTATGGAAATAATGTATGCATCATAATTTATTTAGCCAGTTTCTGAGTGATGCACATTTAGGTTGCTTGCAATCTTTAGCTATTACCAAGAACTCTGCAAAGGTCATTTCCTTTGTGTACAAATCTATCTTTAGAGTAAATTCTTAGAAAAGGAATAGTTAGGTCAGAGAATATATACATTTGTAATATGAATGGATTTTTGCCAGTTTTCGTCCATGCGGACTGTACCAATTTACAGCCTACTATCAATATTTTGTAATCTTGCCAACAGAGCATGTTTTCAACTGTTGGTTATTTTTGGTCAATCTGATAGTTGAAAAATGGTGTCTTGGTGTAGTTTTAATCTGCATTTCTGTTATTATGAGTGACGAAGAACCTTTTTTTGTGAGCCGTTTGTTCACATCCTTTGCCTATTTTCCTATTTGACTCTTGGTTCTTTATCTTTTGAATTGCTAGGACCACTTTATAAATTAGAGAAATTAAACTTTTGATGCAATATGAGTATCATATATTATTTCCCAGTTAGTTCTCTTTTGACTTTGCATTTTGGAACAAAAATCTCCTGAATGTAGTTTAAGTTTCTCTTTTTTCTCTCTAATGGCTTCTCTATTTTGAGTCATAATTTGAAAGATCTTTCTTATTCCAAGATTATAAAAGTATTCTCCCATGTTTTCTTCTAGCACATTAGTGTTATTATTTTTTGCTTTCAAATCTTTGATCCATATGGAATTTATCCTGGTGGACGATGCAAGGTATAAACCTAGCTTTATCTTTTTTCTCACACTGCCAACCAGTGACCCCAACATTTGTTGAGCAGTTCATAATTTCTCCCACTGATTTTAGAGGCCAATATTTTTCATATACTAAACTCCCATATGTGTATCTACTTCTATTTCTGGACTTTCTATTATGGTTGATTGGCCTGTCTCTCAGTTCATGCATTAGTTCCATGCTGTTTCAATTATTGAGACTTTTACTATGTTTTAATATCTAGTCCCTTGATGTTACTCTTCTTTTCAGAGTTTTCCCAAATGTTTTCGTATCTTTATTTTTTCATGAACTTTAAAATCAGCTTGCCTAGTTTAAAAAAAAAAACATTGATTTATTGGGACCACATTAAATTTAGTAATTAGCATAGGGAGAATTGACATCTTTATGATGTTAGTCTTCCTAGCCAAAAACACATGGTCTTTTCATTTTTCAGATCTTCTTTTGTGTCCTTCAGGAGTGTTTCCACATTGTATTTGTATAGGTCTTGCGCCTGTATGCTAACTTTATTGCAAGGTTGTTATTTTTGTTGCTCTTGTAAATGAGATATTTTTTTCATTATATCTTCCAAAAAGTTGGTTATATTTGTACATGACAGTAATTGAGTTTTGCTTAACTCTACATATATCCATCTTATTAAAATCTCTTAATGTTTGTAATAGTTTTCAGTTGGTTCTTTGAATTTTCCAGGAATAAGATGATCCATGGTGATGATAATTTTACCTCCTCCTTTCCAGTTTTTATGTCTCCATTTTTTCCTTTTGTCTCATTGCCTCAGTTAGTAATACTGGGGTCTTGAGGCAGCCCAACCAATAACATCCCTCTTCCTTGTCCAAGTTCTGAACCAATTGAAAGTAAAACAGGTGCAGGCCAAAATACCACTTCTTCAGTGATAAAGGTTAGGTATTAGAAAAAGTGTCTTCTTTCTGACTACCCATTCATTCACAAGCAGAGCTGGCCTGGAAGTACCACTGTAACATATGCCAGGGACTCAGATGTGCAGTATTTTCATCAGCATTAATTTTCTGTAATTTTGGTGTGTATTTTCTTTTGTTTCAATGCTGTAGCTTGTGTTGTTGTTTGTATGTTTAATTTCAAGGGCCTTTTTGTTTTCTGATTATAGCATTAATTCCTAAATTAATCTTAATTTTTTTTTTGAAAAAATAAAAGTGGATTAGTGTCAAGGTATTAACTAACCTGCAAGCCTCTTAAAAACAGTAGCTGAAAAATACCGCTTTGCATTTTTTTAAACAATTTATTAAAGTATATCATTCATACATGAACATACATAAACAATAAGTGTTCAGTAAACATTGTGAACTTACAAAACAAACATGCATAACATCGTACAGGGCTCCCACACATCACCCCACCACAAATACTTTGCATTGTTGTGAAACACTTGTTAACAAATTATGAAAGAACATCGTCAAAGTACTACTACTAAGTATAGTCCGTATCTTACTCCCCTATACATTTTTTTAAGTATTTATTTATGTACTTACTTTTATCCATTTTACCTCCACCCTGCCCCCCCGTTTTTGCTGTTTTTGTGTCCATTCGCTGGGCAACTCTCTGTGTCCATTTCCTGCCCTCTCTTCTCATCCTTCTCCTCCTGTCTTCACTGGGATTTGATCCTCAGAACCTCCGATCTGGGAGAGAGGCATCCTACCACCTGAGCCACCTTAGTTCCTGGTTTTTCAGCACGTCTTGTCTTGGCTCTCCCTTGTGTCTCTCTCCTGTTACATCATCATCTTGCTGCGTGGCTCACGGGGCCTGGCGGCGCACCCGCGCACGGGACCTGGTGGCCCACGCGCCTTCTATATTTTTCTTTTTTTTCTTTTTACCAGGAGATCCCGGGGATTGAACCCAGGTTCCTCCATATGGGATACGGATGCCCAACCATTTGAGCCACATCCGTCCCCCTGCTATATCTCTTAAGGTTGACCAAAGATACCTAGAGTTACAGTCTTTTCCCATACAAGATGGTTATATAATAAACCAGGCTTAGTTTATCACCAGCATTCCAAAAACCAGACCTAGGGAGAAAAACTAGGTCTGGGGACACATGCTTTCTAATACAGCGAATGTTTAGCTTACCCTGATTATCACAAAATCAGGACAGTGAGAATATTCTTATTTAATCTTAATTTGATAAAAGAATGTTGTCCATGCTCTTTTTTGCTTTTCTTAATATATTCAGATTTTCTCTGTGGCCTAATATTAAGTTTCATGGCTACTTTATGGGCAATTGAATAAAAAAGGTGGATGCAGGTGGATTCTCTGTTTTCCATATATGGATTTCAACATAATTTTGGTCTTGTTTAATCCCTAATTACTTCTTATCCACTTGCCTTATCATGGACTAAGATTGCCAAATTAATTTGGTCTCCCATCACTGGTGTATTTGTGGTGAATTTCTCCTTGTGTCTCCTGTAGTTTCAGTTTTATGAAGTTGATGCTATATTATTTTGTGCCTAGAGATTCACACCTGTTATAGACAATGGTTCCATTTACACATACATATAGTGCCCTCTCACATTATACCAGGGTTGAAAGACCATATTCTGATGGTGATATTAGAAGTGATGGTATAAACTGTCGACCACGATGTGGTATAAGTGAAACTCTTATACATTGCTGGTGGAAATATAAAATGGTATAACCATTTTGGAGAAATTCTTTGGTAGTTTTTAATAAAGTTAAACATGCTTACCATAAAAGAAAAGTGATGGCGTATTATCAGTATATATTATTGGTATGGTTTAAAAGCATATTATTTCCAAGATTATGTTATAAAAGATACTATAGCTTCTGTCTTGGTGCTTGGTCTCTTCCTCTTGCTCTCTCTCTGTCTCCTCTGATCACTCATTTTGGGGATCACCAGCTGCTGTGCCATGAGCAGGCCCAGGTAGAAAAGAAGCCTCCAGCTACCAGCATCTGATTGAGCTTGGAAGCCAATCTGCCATTCCCACTTAAGCCTACAGATGACCGCAGTCTGGGGTCAACAGTGTCACTGTGACCTCAAAGAGACCCTGAACTAGAAGCACCCAGCTAAGCTGCCCCAGGATTCCTAATGCTCAGAAACTGTAGAAGGTAATAAATGTTCATCGTTTGAAGGCGCTAAGTAATTTGACATGCAGCAATAGATAAGGAATAAATAAGTTAATTGAAAATTTCAACCTTTACATGCTATCATGCCTGTCTTTGACTCATTTAATGCTTTTTGGGCTGCAGTCTGTCTGTGTGATTGCCGTCCCTCCTTTCTTGGAGTCTGCACTGGACTGATAGGCCTTTGCCAGTACTTTGATTTGTAACCTATCTGAATCACTTTGCTTTAAACGCGTTTCTTTCGTGTGTTTAGATTTGTTTGCTTGCTTTGTGATCTGAAGAGCTATTTTAAAAGAAAAAGATAGGCAAGTTTAGCCTGTTTACATTTATTGATGTGACTGATGTGTTTGGTCTTGGTTTCTGTGCATTTTCTGTTAATGAAGTTAACACGTTCTTTACTACATGATCTCTTTGCTTTGCTTTGTGTATGTGTGGAGTTATTCTGACAGTTGGGAAAGACTGTAATTTTGTTTTAGTGGTCACATTCAAATTATAATTTTATATTACTCCTTTATTTTTCTCTATTTCTTTAAACGGCATCTATTAGTTCCCTACCATGAATGATAAAATTAATGAACTTCTTCCTCCATCCCCTTTCTTTCTTCTACTCCTCAATTAGTGTTACTAATATTATCTTTTCAGGGTATACCTCTGTCCTGTTAAATATGCAAATACTGTCAATCCTCATTATTCACAGGTTCCGTATCTGCAAATTCGTCTACTTGTGAAAATATGTTTATAACCCCAAATTAAATATTCGTGGTGCTTTCTGAGCACAGTTCTGAGCTGAGGTGGAATGAGGCAATGCCCTGCCTCCTTGCTTCAGCGCTCACACTGGAAACAAGTGTCCTTTTCACAGTATATTTAGTGCCATGGTTTTCCCATTTTCATGCTTTTTGTGGGCCATTTTATTGTTTAAAATGGCCCCCAAGTCTAGGGCTGACGTGCTGTCTGGTATTCCTAAGAGCAAGAAGGCTGGGGTGTGCCTTAGGAAGAAAATATGCGTGTTAGAGAAGCTTTGCTCAGGATGAGTTGCAGGGTTGATGGCTCTGAGTTCAATGCTAATGAATCAACAATAGATGTTAAATAACATATCTTTAAGAACACACACATGAAACAAGGTGTGTATTGATTGGTTAGTGAAAATGTCACCAGAAGATCACAGGAACCTAACCCCATATAACCACGAGGAGAAACGGTTTAGTAATTGCTAAATCAGTGTCTGTGGCAACTTTACAGAGCACAGCTACCATGGGTAACAAGAACTGATTGTACTTTAATTACTTGATTTGCCAGGTTTAAAATATATGCATTTACTCTCTGCTCCAAAACCTGAGGCAACACCAGCTCATGCTCTTCTCCAACCTTCTCTCTCCCTTTCCCTTCACAACTCACATTAGTTGCATCATCTCTATATTTTAGAGCATATAATATTTATTTTCTGTTTTTCAACCTAACCTTTATATTTTTTTTAAGTTTGTCTTTTTTGTTGTAATTTCCCTAATCATCTTTTGATTGGTCACCCTGTGATAACTCATGTTCAAAACTGATCTACTGTAGCTTTTATACCTGAAGGACAGTAACTAAAGGGTAGTTGGACTGGATATAAACTCCGTGGGTCTTGTTTTCTTTCCTTGAAGATCCTGGAGATGTTGCACTTCTGTCTTCTAACACTAATAGTTAATCTGAATAAATCCAAGACTGCTCTGAAACCCTTATCCATAACTTATCCAAACTTACCTAGCTGACCAAAAGAATCTTCCTTTACCTTTGAAGTGCAATAAATTACTAAACTATTTCTTGGTATTACCATTCTGGGTAAATATATAGAATCAAGTCCACTTTTATTTCAGAAATTTTTTTCTTGAGCTAAACCTTTAAATGTTTATTCTGTACCATTATTTGGTTACCTTCACTAGGGACTCCAAAAGTGAAAGAGTACAAAAGTTGGCTCTTCTAAGTCTGTTTTCTATATTTTTCTTTTTTTCTCTCAAATACTTTAAAAAATCTTTATTTCTGACCCATTTCATTTGCTTTTCTCATTTTTATTCTCTAGGTCACTTACTGTGCTTTTGTCAATGTCCATTCTCCTTTGTGTTCAAGAATATCCTCAATTCTGAATGATTTATTTTCTTCTACTCCTTTCTTGAATTTTACATGCTCACGGATTACTTCTTCCTGTTTTTTTGTCATTACTTCCATGGGTTCTTTAATCTTTGCTTTGTTGTCTTACTTCATAAAGGCAATTGCTTCATTACAATTTTTTAAATTCATGATAATATTTTTGGCCCCAATTTTCATCTGTTCTGTGGCAATGTTCTTTGGGGGAAGAGTCTCTGCCTTTTGATAAAACTTTCTGAATATTTTCCTCACTTTTCACTCTAGAATGTTCATATGAATGCTTGTCTTATAGTATCTTTGTATTGTTGCTCTGATCCTTGCTTGTACTCCTTTAGTAATAGTACTAAAGGTCCTTGCTGGCACTGAATGAGTCGGGTTTTCCTGAGCTTTCCATTTACAGCTGGATGCTTTGCTTTGTAAAGCATAAGGAGTAGCAAGACAGAATCCCCGACTTGCTGGTTTTCACAAGAAGATTCTCTTATTCTCTGCTGCCCCAGAAAGGGATTGCTTCCTGCAATGGAGCTCATCCTTATGATACTTTGTGTAGCTTTGTCCCCAGATTTTCTCAACCAAATCAGGGCTAGAAGGTTATTTCCATTTAGCCCCTTTCACTCCAGTTATTGTACCTGTTTTTGAAAACAGGAGATAAAGTTTTTGCATCTTTGGATATAACCCTTTCTTTTAGGAAGAGTATTTTTGCTTGGCTAATCTCATCAAAGAAATCTTTCTCTGAGTTTCTTTCTCTGAGTTTCCTCCTGTGTGTTTCTGTCTAATCTCAGCTTTTTTGGGCTGTTCTTACACATATTTGGGAGTCTTGAATAATACCTGTCCTCAAGTTTTGCCAAAAATTGTTTATTTTTTCATTCTTTTTGTTGCTTTTTGGTGATTTCTAGGAGAAGGAGAAAAATGCTGATTTACACAACCATATGTATTCCAGATGTACACAATGTCTTAATTACTAAGGCTTTAAAATAAGCCTGACTTTTTGCTAGGGCAAATTTCACCACTTTGTCCTACTTCAATTGTTTCCTAAATGTTCTTGGATTTTAACTCTCCCATATAAATTTTTGAATAAGCTTTTTAAATTACACACACATACACACACACACAAATGCTGTTAGGATTTCTACTGTAATTACAATAAATGTATTATTAATTTAGTGAAAATTGACATCTTTATGGTATTTACTCATCTTGTCCATTAATACATATCTCTCCATTTGTTTTGATCTTCTTTAATATCTTACAGTAAAGTTTTATAATTTTCTCCCAAAAGGTCTCACACATTTTTGTTAGATTTATTCCTAAATGCATTATGCTTTCTGCCCCTATTATAAATGCTTTATAAATTTTCCTTTGTAATATTTTGTTGTGATATATAGGAATATAATTGATTTTGTATATCAATTTTATATATTGAGCCAGTAAATTTGATGAGCTCTTATTCAGTTCAAAAGTTTGTCTGTAAATGCTCTTATATTTCTACATAGATAATTATATACTATCAAAATCTATCAGAATTTGGTTTTTCTTTTTTTGTCTTGTCTTACTGTTCTGGCTAGATTCAATAAAATGTTGAATAGAATCAGTTATAACAGACCCCCTTGCCTAATACCTGATTTTAAAGGAAATACTTCAAATATTTCCCCCATTATATATTATGTTTGCTGTAAGTTTTGGTAAAAATCCTTTCAGGTTGAGAACTATCCCTTATATTACTAGTTTACTGAGAGTTTTGTCATAAAGGAGTAAGGAATTTTACCAAATGCCTTTTCTGAATCTATTGATATAATTCTTTTTTCTTTTAATTTGTTAATATTTAGGATTGAATTACTAGATTTCAAAAAGTTACACCATCTTTGCAATACTAGAATAGTTGGTCAAATGTATATTAAAAAATATTGCTGGATTTGGAAATCCAGAGCTCATTCCTCAAAAAATACCTTACTTATCTTCACAATATCATTTCGATTTTTTAAAATTTTCAACCTTTATTAGTACTTACGTTTTAAGTGTGTCTTAGGTTAACAACATATAACCAGGGTGGAGGCAGAGGGTTGTTTGTTCATTTTTACCCAACATGACAATCCTTATATTTTAACTGAAGATTTTAATCGACATATTTATTGGGCTTCCTGATATACAGACATATTTTGTTTTATTATGCTTTGCTTTATTGTGTTTTGCAGATATTGCATTTTTTACGAATTGAAGGTTTGTGGCAATCCCAAGTTGAGCCATGTCTACTGGTGCCATTTTTCCAGCCTCATGTGCTCACTTTGTGTCTCTGTGTCACGTTTTGGTAACTCTCACCATATTTCAAACTTTTTCATTATTATTATATCTGTTGTGGTGGTCTGTGATCAGTGATCTTTGGTGTCATGATTGTAATTGCTTTGGGGCTCCATGAACCACATCCATACAAGACGGCGAACTTAATCAATAAATGTTGTGTGTGTTCTCACTGCTCCACCAGCTGGCTGTTCCCCCATCTCTCTCTCTCTCTCTCTCTCGTCTGGCCTCCCTATTCCCTGAGACACAACAGTATTGAAATTAGGCTTATTAATAGCCCTACAATGGCCTCTAAGTGTTCAAGTGAAAGGAAGAGTCGCACGTCTCTCATTTAAATCAAAAGCTAGAAATGGGGAAACTGATGTGGCTCAAGTGATTGGGTTCCCGTCTACCATATAGGAGGTCCAGGGTTTGATTCCCAGGGCCTCCTGGTGAAAGGCAAGCTGGCCCGTGTGGGAAGCTGGCCCATGCGGAGTGCTGGCCCATGCAGAGTCCTGGTCCATGCAGGAGAGCTGGCCCACACAGGAGAGCCGGCCCACGCAGGAGTGCTGGCCCGTGCAAGAGTGCTGGCCTGCTCAGAGAGCTGGCACAGCAAAATGACACAACAAAAAGAGACACAGAGGAGAGACAATAAGAGACGCAGCAAACCAGGGAGCTGAGGTGGCGCAAGAGATTGAGCGTCTCTCTCCCACTCTGGAAGGTCCCAGGATCAGTTCCCGGTGCTG
>JAQZBX010005618.1:0-55793 GCA_029593785.1 Cabassous unicinctus
CTCATGTCCTTTCATTAAATCATATTACTTGTCTACAGAGCTAAAAACATCATGGTACTGGCATTAAGATAGATATGTTGATCAGGGAAACTGAATCAGGAATTCAGAAATAGACCCTCACATCTATGGTCAAGTGATTTTGTAAATTAAATTAATTGTTTTTTTATTTTTAAAGAATCTTTAGATTACATAAATCTTAACATAAAAAATATAAGGGATTCTCATATGCCTCACTCCCTCCCACTGCCACACTTTCCCACATTTTTAACCAGGATGTTAATTGCTCCCCAACTGGGCCAGAACAATCTATTCAACAAATGGTGCTGAGAGAACTGAATAGCCACATCCAAAAGAAAGAAAGAAGACCCATATCTCACACCTATACAAAAATTACCTCAAAATGAATCGAGGGCCAAAATATAAATGCTATCACCATAAAACTCTTAGAAAAAATGTAGGAAAACATCTTCAAGATCTTGTGTCAGGTGGTAGTTTCTAAAACCTTACAAGCAAAGCGTGGGCAATGGATGAAAAAATAGATAAATGGGACCTCTTCAAAATTAAACACTTTTGTTCTTCCAAAGTCTTTGCCAAGAAAGTAAAAAGGCAGTCCCTCAATGGGAGAAAATATTTGGAAACCACCTCTCCAAAAAGGGTTTATATCCATGTTATAAAAAGAGACCATACAACTCAAAAATGAAAGAAAAGCAACCCAATTTTAAAAAGTGCAAGAATTGAATAGACATTTTTCCAAAGAGGAAACACAAATGGTTAAAAAGCACATGAAAAAAACATTCAACATCACTAACTATTAGGGAAATGCAGATCAAAATACAATGAAATAATATTTCATACCCTATAGAGTGGCCATTATTAAAAAAACAGTAAACAACAAGTTCTGGAGAAGATGTGGAGAAATAGGAACACTCATTCACTGTTGGTGGGAATGTAGAATGGTGCAGGTTCTGAGAAAGACAGTTTGGTAGTACTTCAAGAAGCTGAATATAAAACTGCCCTATGATCCAGCAATCCTCTTACTAAGAATATGTTCTGAAAACCTGAAAGCAAGGATATGAACTGACATTTGCACACCCATATCCATAGCAACATTATTCATAATTGTTAAAAGATGGAAACAGTCCATCAAATGATGAATGGTTAAACAAAATGCAGAATATACATACAATAGAATACTATTTGGCTGTAAGAAGAAATGAAATTGGGATGCATATGACAACATGGATGAACCTTGAGAACATTATGTTGAGTGAAATAACTAGACACCTGAAGGACAAATATTGAATGATCTCAATAATATGAACTAAATACTATGAGTGAACTCATGGAGGTAAACTCTAGAGTATAGTTTGCTAAGAGTTAGAATATGGTTTGAGAATGGGAGCTGGTGTTTAATGTATGTAGAATTTTTAAAAAGATTTATGGTAAAAGTGGAAATTAATAGAGTTAATGTTAACACATTATAGTGAGTATATCTATCACAGCTGATTTATAATTGTGATTGTGGCTGAAAGGGGTAGTTTATGGACATGAATGGACATAAATGTCAATTGAAAGGAAGGTAAAGGATAATCTATGGACTATGCCCTCATCCAATGTTTGTCCTTCAAGTGTCTAGTTTATTTCACTCAACATATGTTCTCCTCCCAAACTTTTCATATTGTCCATTCTGTGCCAGGCTGATACATGCTACTGAAACCAGGTAGAAGATGTGATTTTGATGGTGGATGAAGATTTTGGTTAGTAGTATAAATATAAGAATGCTCTTCTTTTACAAAGTGTTAAGAATACACAAGAAAATTAAACTAATGTAACATGAAAATTATTTACAGTAATATTGCAATATTTTTGCAGCAATGTCAAAAAGATATTATATCAATTTTAAGGGACTACAATGGGGGGCTTAAGGGGCTTGGGGATTTTTCCTTTTGGAGTAATGAAAATGTTGTAATATTGACTGCAGTGATGACAGCACAACAATTCTGTGAAGAAAATGAGAGCAAATGCATGTAAAATTTGAATGGATTGTAAAAGGTCTGGGTCTGTACAAAACAGTTAATCTTGTGGTGGAGGATGGGCTGTGGTTATCAGTAAAAATATGGGCAATGTTCATAATACTCTCATGAACTATAACCAATATATAAGATTAATACAGGGTGCTAATAATCAGCTTGGCTGGAGGAAAAATACACCAAATGTAAGATATGGGCTATAGTTAGAAGTAATATTTTGATGATGCTCTTTCATAGTTTGTAAAAAGTGTTTCACAAAAATGCAAGATCTTCCTGGTGAGGTGATGTATGGGAGCCATATAGGATGATAGGCATCTTTGTTTTGAAAGTTCACAGCTTTTACTATACACTTTTATTTATGTATGTTCTTATATGAATTATACACATGATTAAAATTTTTAAATAAAAATATTTTTATAAAGAAGAATATCAGACTCCTGTTCTCACTGATTAAAATGCATGTGGAAGATGAGTTTTGCGTGCCCCTCATGACATAGTAGTCACCCATCCACCAAAATCTAATGTCACAGGGTACAACAGATATCTCCATTCTACTTTCCCACCTGATCAAGGTTGACTTTGAACTGCACTTAGGTTTACTCTCCTCCCACCCTTTTCATATTGTCCATTCTGTGCCAGGCTCTCACATGCTAATGAAACCAGGTAAAGGATGAGTCAGTAGGCATGCATTTTACACTGAAGTTATTTGTGTGTGTGTGTGTGGCTGTGTGGGGAAGGGTAAATGACAATAAACAGTACAGAGTTCCTCCCTAACATTAGCAAAATACCCAGTTATCTGACTCCTGCATAGATACACAAAGGCTTTAGGAATGATGGACCTGGTAATGGTCCAAGTGATGTAAACTATCTGGTATTCTTTTCTCAGTCTCTCAGTGCTGAACTTTCATGTACCATAGAGAATCACAGAAGACAGATAGTCCTGGATGGGAACAGAGAGGACCTCAGTACAGTGGGATTGTGGAAATGGACCATCCTCATTTAAATTTTATTTGAAAGCATCCCAAACTTTCTCAGGAGGTCCAGAAGAATCAAGCACTTGGCCTGACTTGAACTTCTGTTTGTTGTCCTATAACATGGCTTGGAAAGTAAGTGAAAGGATCAGAGTCCAGCCAATGAGCACTTCTGTTTGCTCATGAAGTGTCACTGGATTATGTAAATTAGCAAGGAACCTCTTCACTAGATTGAGGGCTTTGTTGTCTCCATGACAATGTGTTCTGTTATCCAGTCTCTGCTTCTGTGGAGAGCGGTCCCTGGACTGGGCCAAACTGGGTTTCCCTGAAAGGTGGAATGGTGAGAGGGAATCTTGAGGCCTGCTATACAAATTTCCTGCCACAGTTCAGCAAGTCCTTGTAGACAGAATTGTCTGATCTACTTTGGGCTTTGGCTCTCTTTACCCCACACAGGTTCCTCAAACCATATTGTTTGATATGCCTTTTGTATTAGTCAGCATTCTCCAGGGAAACAGAATCAACAAGAGATATCAGTAAATAGTATGTGATTTTATAAAATTCTCTCATGGGACCATGGGGATGCACAAGTCCAGATTCTGCAGGCAGACTGCAAACCAGAGGCTCCAATGAAAATCCAATGAAGGTACTTGATGAGTTTCTAGGAGAAGTTGAATGTTCAAAGATGAGCTGAGAAATTCTCTTTGAATGCTGAAATCACTTTCCCTTCTAAAGTATTCAAATGATTACATGAAACATCACTCACTGACTGCAATCTCCCTGGTTGGTCATAGATGTAATCAGCCATCTATGCATTAAACTCACGTATGACTAAAGTCCATAAATGTCTTTGTATTACTATTAGCCCAGTGCTTCCTTGACCAAACAACTGGGCACAATTACCTGGCTGAGCTGACACATTAGCTTAACCATCATACCCTTCCTCTGTCCATTTCCCTTGTCTGCTCTGTCTCCCTTCCCTTCTTACCTATCCAGTTTTCCTCTCATGTTTCCCTAGCCAATGACTGGATTGTAGCTTAACATTAACCTCTTCCCTATCTGGGTTATGTGGGTGCAGGTAGACCTGATGATAGGCCTTAGAGCCAATGGGGTACCAGGTAAGAGACTATGAGGAAAATCAGAAACCCATTGAGAAGTATGAAAATGAAGACACACATTAAAATTATGTGGGATGCAGGAGAAGACAATCCAAAATTGCATCAGAGTAGCTCAGGCAGGGCACAGCTTTCTTGGAAAATAGGGAAGAAGGCATGGAAGAAGTCTGAGGGAGCCACTTTGGGGACACCTACAGGCCAGGAAATTTCCACACACTCATCCAGGAGGGACTGGGAATGCAGAGACAGTGAGGTCATAAGGAAAACTGTGAGTTGATATCCCTGCAACTGGGAACACCACCAATTCCCCAACTGCAAGGTGAACAGCGTCAGTAAAATCTATGGCTTCATGTCCAGCAGAGAGGGAAAAAGACAGATTCCTCCAAGGGAAGAGGGAGGGTGCAGTGGAGGCCTGACTGTGATTTCCCTTCAGTGAATGTAACTACCATAATTCACTAGCTCAGAAGAGGTAGTGGAAATTGAAAGATTCATCTCCATGGAAGGGTTTGCTGAGGAGCATTATTTGCTGGCCAGCCAGGAAAGTGAAAGAAGACAGACTGGTCTCTCCTAATTCTTTATCAGACACAATAGATTTGATTGGACTCCAGTAGCATCTCCCTGCCAGTTTTGACTGTTTAAATATGCCAATATTAAAGTTTTAGAAAAAAACTAAAATTCAAAGGAGAACTGTGAAATAAAACCATTAGACAGGAGAGAAAGCTTGATCAACAGAGCAAAATCATCAACAAAACAGATGCCTAGGTATCAACAAAAGATAATCCACACTAAGAAACAGGAAGATATGGGCCACTCAAAAGGACAAGCCAAGAAGTTAATGAGACTCAGGATTTAATGCAACTAATAAATGATGCTCAAATCAACCTCCTTAATCAATTTCAGGAGATGAAGAAAAATATGTCTAAAGTGATAAAGAATATTAAGATGACACTGAGTGAGCATAATGGACAATTTGAATGCCTGTGGGAAAAAGTAACAAAGTTTATGTTAATGAAAGATACAATGAATGAGATTAAAAATACATTAAAAGTGAGTGGATGTGGCTCAAGCAGTTGAGCCACCACCTGCTACAAGGAGGTCCCAGGTTTGGTTTCCAGTGCCTTCTGAAATAAAATGAAAACAAACAACAAGTAAAACAAATAAAAAAAAAAACCAACACAGGGAAGCTGAGGTGACTTAGTGGTTGAGCATCAGCTTTCCATATACAAGGTCCCAGGTTCAATCCCTGGCCCCCAGTACCTCAAAAATAAATACATTAGTGACATATAACAGCAGGTTTGAAATGTTAGAAGAACAAATAAGTGAATTTGAAGATAGGTCATTTAAACATGAAAGATAGGAAAAGAGACAGAGAAAAGAATGGAAAAAAATGAACAGGTTCTCAGGGAAATCAATGACAACACAAAATGCACAAACATACACATTATGGGTGTCCCAGAAGGAGAAGAGAATAGAAAGGGGGTAGAAAGAATTTTTTGAGGAAATACTGACTGAAAATTTCCCAACCGATATCAAAGACATGACTATCAATATTCAAGAAGGACAACATACCCCAAACAGAATAAATTCTAATAGACCTACTCAGAGACATCTACTATTCAGATTGCCAAGGGTCAAAATTAAATAGAGGATTTTGAGAGCAGCAAGGGAAAAGCAATGCATTACTTAAAGGGAGCAGAATTAATAAGGCTAAGTGCCAATCTATCTTCAGAAATCATGGAGGTGAGAAGTCAGTGGTTTGATATATTTAAATTACTGCCAGCTAAGAATTATTTATCCAGCACAACTATCCTTCAGAAATGAAGGCAAGCTTAAATGCTTTACAGACAAACAATAACTGAAAGACTATGTTACCAAGAGACTGAATCTACAAGATATATTAAAGGGTGTGTTACAGTCTGATAAGAAAAGACAAAGGAGAGAGCCCTGGAGAAGAGTGTAGGTATGAAGAACATAAGTAAGAGATATTGAAAGGGCTAAAAAACAGACAGTAGTAAGATATGACAACAGAAATCCAAGGGGTGAAATCTATGAATAACACATTTATGGTAGTAATACTAAATGTTAATGGATTAACCTCCCCAATTTAAAAACATCGATTGATAGAATGGATAAAAAATGAGCCATCTATTTGTTATCTATATGTGATTCACCTTAGACACAAGGACACTATCAGCCTGAAAGTGAAAGTTTGGAAAAAGATATTCCACACTAACAGAAATAAAAGAGCATATTTGGTGATGCTAATATAGGATAAAATATATTTTAACAGCAAAATGTTATAAATAATGAAATAGGTGTCTGATTTATAATTGTTAAAATATGGAAGCAACCCAAGTATCCATGAACTAATGACAGGATAAGTAAAATATGGCATAAACATAAAATGGAATATTATTCATACATGAAAAGGAATGGAATTCTGATACATGTGACAATATGGATGAACCTTAAAGACACAATATTCATTGAAATAAGCCAGATGCAAAAGGGCAAATATCTTATGAACACATTAATATGAAATAACTAGAACAAGCAAATTTATACAATCAGAATCTGGAGTATATATTAGCAGGGAACAAGTTAGGAGTAGAGAATGTAGAGTTAAAGCTTAACTGGTACAGAATTTCTGTAGCAGGGATGGAAAAGTTTGGTTAATGGAGAATGGTGATAGTAGCTAAGATTGTGATTGTAACTAACACCACAGTATCATGTATTAGAAAGTGTTTTAATGGGAAATTTAGAGATTGAAATTTTCACTAAAATAAAAAAATTATAAAAACAGAACTGTAAAACACAGTGAACTCTATTATAAAAAATGAACTATAGTTAACAGTACAATTATAAAAATAATCTTTCATCAATAATAACAAATGTACCACACTAATGCAAGGTGATGATAATGGGAGAGATACATGGATATTTGGGAGCTCTGTGTTCTCTGTTTAATTTTTTAAATCCAAAATATTCCTAATAAAATAATATTTAAAAATATAGAATGAGTGAGGAGATATGCCTGTAGGATACAACAGACATTACTGGGTGGCACTTAAACAAGTTTGTAGGGAAAGAAAAATCCCAAACAGCAAGGGATCTTTCAGACTTAGTGGTGGTTGTCTGGCCACCACCCAGAAGTAGTGCAGGCCAAGGGAATTCTTAGGTGAGAGTATAAATGGAGAGGGAAGTATATGTTTAGATGATGTCACTCAGCAGCATGGTGGGAATTCTCAAGGTCAGAGAGTTTCAAGGCAACAGCTATATGTGGTCTTTTATAGCTACAGGGTTTGCTTATCTATGGTTAGCAAATGTTTGATGCAGTTCTGCATGGTAGGCAGGCTTTAACTGGCCTATATTTAAACAATTGTATATGTAAATTTTGAGTTTAGTGTACTAATGTTCCTTCTCTGCTGTGAAGAACTAAACAACTCAGGAGCCACAGGGACTATCTATGGCCTTTTTATATAATTATCCATCTCCAGGACCCATGTTGTGTTATTACCTATGTGGCATGTTATTTCATATTTCCTGAGTTTGGAGCCAGTGATAAAGCATCCTAATGACCTGGAATCCTGTGCACAAACTAGCATTTTAAATCCATTTCCCAGCCAGTTTGCCAATTTAGTGGAGTCAGGAGAATAATTCAGAACATTTTGTTTTGTTCAACCTGTATAGTCAATAGAGTGACATCATGCCCCTTTGGTACATGTCCCTGGCTATCAGTAGAACTTGAGTGTTATCTACCTACATGAAGCATGGGTGTTGGTGAGTGCACAGAGTTCTCCTTCAGAGTCCAATATATAATCTAGGGATACTTAGTCATCTAACACCATGGCTCCTAAAGAACAATGGGATTCAGTCAAGAGATTCAGCCACTGGGTCATTTGTATAATTCATGTGGTTAACTCTTTGATATGGCTACCAGTTTTTATTTTCAATTCTATGTGATATTTTGCACATATATTATTCCTACACCCCCAACAGTGATTCTAGGGTGGTTAGTACCAGGGAGACTATTTGGACAGATCATTTTTGATATTGGAGAGTTGTAGTATGATTTGTGGGGGAAAGTTCTTGGGGGAGGGGTCCTGTATCTGAGTAAATATCTCTTGCAATTTTGAACAAACCAATCTATAGAAAATATTGTCCAGGGTTGTATTAGGGAAAGCCATTCACTACATATCCTACATGTGCGCCATTCATTCTTCTACCTTGTCCCTAGGGTATCCCTTCCAAGGCCTTCCCCTCCTTGTCCCAACATTATTGGCCTCTTCTGTTTTCCCTCTCCATAACATTTTGGTTCCTGTGCTTCTTACCCTGTGCTCAGTACTGCACTGCTCCCTTCTATGCAGCACTTGCTGTTTTCCTCCAGGGACTGCCATTCACATGCCCAGTTGGGCCCAGTCCCTCAGTCCTTCCCATGTCTTCCCACTGGTCAAATCTGTCCCCTTTCATACACACCATAAGCATGCCCACACACATACACACACATATATATATACATATAAATGTATTATAGAAGAAAACAAGGAAATAGTTCTTCCACATAAAGCTTGTAAGGATTTAGAGATATTTTCAGGTAGGTAAATGTACATATGTCTCACTATTATATTTTTTGAATTATTTTAAATTACCACTTAATATTCCATTTATTCAAATGTTCCTAGTTGATTAATATGTATGCAATATCTTCTATTTTGCTAATACAAAACATTTAGCCTTGAATAATTTTACATACTTCATTGTAGATATGCACTTTGTTTTCATCAGGCAAGGTACATAAATACATAATAAAATTGTTGGTTCTAATAGCAGTGTAACTTTTCCATTTGATGCATGTAGTCATCAAATATGCACTGATGATGTAGTATGATTGCTCCAGAAAATATCTCTACAAGTTTGATTTCCAACTAACAAAATGTGAGAGTCCTGGGACACTGGCTCTCTGTCAAAGACTCTGAAATTTATTGAAGATTTTCTGGCCTCTAATTATTTCTGTGACACTGGTTAAGACTTGACCTTGGCCTCTCTCTAAGCCAATCTCAGCATATAAATGCATTACCTTCCCAACAGCATGGGACATAACCCCCCAAAATGAGCATCCCTGGCACTGAGAGACTACTACCAAGCACCAATTAAGAATGCAACTGGAAAAAGACCTTGACCAAAAGGGGGAAAAGGTCAAGACAAATGAGTTTATATGGCTAAGAGACTTCAAAGTGAGTTGGGGGGTGATTCTAGTTCTCAGCAGGATTTCATTGACTGCCAAAGTAAGTACTACCTCAAATAGTGAGGCTCCTGAGTGCTCTGGAGACATCCAGATGACATAGGAAGGGCTGACAGTTCAGGAGTTTGGTGCCCTGCCTGTGGGCCCTACTTTTGAATTTATGCTCCCCAGTGTAACAGAGTTGTACTCAGTTGTGCTTTCCCTACACAAGGCTGTTCTGTCTCTTCTATTTGAACCTGTAGTTAGTGCTAGATTTGATAGGTGTATGTTCAAGAGACTTAAATCTTCAGGCTGTCCATATGCCAGCTGGACCCTGGGTCTCAACAGAACTGCAAAACCTACTCTCCAGTTCATTGGATTCAGCCAGGACAACTAACAAGATGACAATGCACAATGACCATCCCAAGGGACAGAGAGCATCTACAACTGCAAGCAATATAGTCCCATGCTTCTTCCCCATAGACTTGTGATTCTAGCAATGGAAGAACTTATATCATTGATGTGGAGGCAGTGGTCACTGGAAGTTCTGAATGGAGGGAGAGGGAAAAACAGGTATAATATAGGGGCATTTGTGGGACTTGGGAATTGTCTTGAATGACATTGCAATGACAGATACAGGCCACTATATATCTTGCCAAAACTTACAGGTTTGTGAGAGAGTGTGTGTAAATTACAATGTAAACTATAATCCTTGTTTAGTGGCAATGCTGCAAAATGTGTTCATTAATTGTAACAAATGTTCCACACTAATGAAAGACATTGTTAACATGTGAAAATGTGGAAGGGGTAGGGAATGGGACATATGGGAATTCCCTATATTTTTTAAAGTAATATCAATGTAATCTAAGCATCTTTAAAAAAATAAAATGTATATAAAAATAAAATTAAATTAAAATTAAAAAAAAAAAAAGTCTTGGCTTTAGAGGAAAGCCAAGAAGGTGGCAGAGTAAGGAGCACCAAAACTACCTCATACTACAAGGTGGTTAGTAATCACACAGGGCTATCTAAAGTACCTGTTTGGGGGCCCCAGGAGACCAGAAGAGCATCATGCAACATCCTTGAATGTATGGAAGAAGAAGACTGCCGATCTGCAGAGATTTGTGAGTAGAGCCCTGCATGCTGTGGATGAATAATAAATGAAATTAAAAATAGACTGCACGCATATACCAGCAGATTTGAGGTGGCACAAGAAAGGATTCATGAGCTTGAATACATGGCCTCCAAAAACATACATAAAAAAGAACAGATGATGAAAAAATGGAAAAAGTTGAACGGATTGTCAAGGAACTAAATGTCAGTAAGATATGTGCAAACATACATGTCATGGGTTTCCAAGAAGGAGAAAAGAAGGGAAAAGGAGCAGAAGAAATACTTGAAAAAATAATGGTCAAAAATTTACCAAACCTATTAAAAGATAGAGATATCCATGAATAAGAAGCACATCATACTCCCATCCAAATAATTCTGAATAAAAAACTCTAAAATCCATACTAATTAGAATGTCAAATCCCAAAGACAGAGAGAATTCTGAGAGCAGCAAGAGGAAAGCAATGCAGAATATATACAAGATACCCAATAAGATTAAGTGCTGATTTCTCATCAGAAACCATGGAGGCAACAAGGCAGTGGTGTGATATATTTAAGATACTGCAAGGGAAAATTTGCCAGCCAAGAATTTTATATCTGACAAGATTAACTTTCAAAAATGAGGGCAAGTTTAGAATATTCACAAATAATAGGAAACTGAGAGAGTTTATAACAAAAAGACCAGCTTTGCAGGAAATACTAAAGGTGCTTTACAGCCTGAAAAGAAGATAAAATGAGAAGCTTGGAAGAGAGTCTAGAAGTGATGACTAAATCAGTAACGGTAACTAAAAGTGTCAAAAGAGTGGTGAAAATAAATAAAATGACAGATAAAATCCAAAGGTCAAAATGGCTGAAATAAGAACTGCATATACAGTAATAATGCTGAATGTTAATGGATTAAACTCCCCAATCAAAAGACACAGACCGGAGGAATGGATAAGAAAATATGAGCCATCTATATGCTGCTTGCCACAGGCTCACTTTAGACCCAAGGATACCAATAGATTGAAAGTGAAAGGTTGGAAAAAGATATTCCATGCATGCAGTAACTAAAATAAAAGCTGGGGTAAGCTATACTTATATTGGATGAAATAAACTTTAAAATCAAAAGTGTTATTAGAGACAAGGAAGGACATTACATATTAATAAAAGGGATGATTCACCAGGAAAAAATAACAACCATAAATGCATATGCACCTAACCAGGATGCCCTAAGATACTTGAGGCAAACACTGGCAAAACTAAAGGGATTTAGTTTTTGCTAATTCTCTCTATTGTATTTTTATTCTCACAGTAATAGTTGGAGACTTCAATACACCACTCTCAGCATTGGATAGAACATCTGGGCAGAGGATCAATAAAGAAAAAGAGAGCTTGAATAATATGATAAATGGACTAAGTCTAATAGACATATACAGAACATTGTACCCCAAAACAGCAGGGCATACATTCTTTTCAAGTGCTCATGGATCTTTCTCCAGGATAGACCATATGTTAGGTCACAAAGAAGATCTCAATATATTCAACAAGATCAAAACTTACAAAGCACTTTCTCTGATCATAATGGAATAAAATTGGAAATAAACAACGGACAGAAAAAGGGAAAATTCACATATATGTGGGGATTAAACAACACATTCTTATATAATCAGTGGGTCAAAGAAGAAATTTCAAGAGAAATCAATAAATATCTCTAGATGAATGTCAATGAGAACACAACATATCAGAGCCTATGGGATGCAGTGAAGGCAGTGCTGAGAGGGAAATTTATACTCCTCAAAACTTACATTGAAAAAGAAGGAAGAACTATAATCAATAACTTAACTACACAACTGGGGGAACTAGAAAAAGAACAACAAAGTAATCCCAAAGCAAGTAGAAGGAATGAAATAAAGATCAGAGCAGAAATAAAGGAAACTGAGAATAAAAATACAATAGAGAGAATCAGCAAAACAAAAAGCTGGTTCTTCGAGAATATTAACAAAATCGACAGACCTTTAGCTAGACTGACTAAGGAAATAAGAGAGAAAATGCAAATAAATGAAATATAAAATGAAAATGGGGACATTATTACTGATGCCACAGAAATCAGAGAGGTCATAAGAAGATAGTATGAATAACTTTATGCTGAAAAACTAGAGAATGTAGATGAAATGGAAAAATTCTTAGGAACATGCAAACAACCTACACTGACCATAGAAGAAATAGAAGACCTCAACAAACCAATAACAAGTAAAGAGATAGAAACAGTCATCAAACAACTCCCCAAAATGAAATGCCCAGAACCAGATGGTTACACAGGTAGTTCTACCAAGCATTCTAATAAGATTTAATACCAATCTTACTCAAGCTCTGCCAAAAAGTTGAACAGGAAGGAACATGACCAAACTCATTCTTTGAAGACAATATTACCTTAATACAAAAGCCAGCTAAAGATATTATGAAAAAAGAAAATTACAGACCCATTTGTCTAATGAATACAGATGCAAAAATCCTCAATGAAATACTTGCTAATCAAATCCAACAAAACATTAAAAGAATTATTCATCATGATCAAGTGGGTTTTATACAAGACATACAAGTTTGGTTCAACAAAAAAATTAATCAGCATAATACACCACATTTATAAATCAAAAAAGAAAAAAAATCATATGATCTTATCAGTTAGTGCAGAAAAAGCATTTGACAAAATACAGCATCCTTTCTTGATAAAAATACTACAAAAGATAGTAATTGATGGAAATTTTCTCAACATGATAAAGACCATATATGAAAAATCCACAGCAACATTGTACTAAATGGTGCAAGACTGAAATATTTCCTGTTGAGATCAGGGGCAAGAAAAGGATACCCACTGTACCCACTGTTGTTCAAAATAGTGCTAGAGGTCCTGGCAAGAGCAATGAGGCAAGAAAAAGAGATAAAAGACACCCAAATTGGAAAGGAAATGGTAAAATTTTATTCACAGATGATGTGATCCTATATCTAGAAAGAACTGAAAAATCAACAACAAAGCTGCTAGAGCTAATAAATGATTTCTGTATAGTATCAGGATACAAGATGAATATGCAAAAATCAGTGGTGTTTTTATACAATTATAGTATGAAATCTGAGGAGGAAGTCAGTAAAAAAAATTCCATTTACAATAGCAACTAAAAAAATCAAATATTTAGGAAAACAACAAACAAGGATGTAAAGCACTTGTATTCAGAAAACTAACAATGCATTGCTAAAAGAAATTTTAAAAAACATAAAAATTGGAAGAATATTCCATGCTCATGGATTGGAAGATTAATATCATTAAGATATCAATTCTACCCAAAATGATATACAGATTTAATTCAATCTCAATAAAAATTCAACCAGCATTTTTAAACAAATGGAAAACACAATTATCAAATTTATCTGGAAGTGTAAGCAGCCCTGAATAGCCAGAAATATCTTAAAAAGGAAAAGAAAAGTTGGAGGACTATCACTTTCAGACTTTAAATCATATTACCTAGCTACAGTGGTAAAAACAGCATGGTATTGGCATAAAGATAGACACATAGACCAATGGAATCAAATTGATGGTTCAGAAACAGACCCTCATGTCTATGGTCAAGTGATTTTGACAAGGCTTTTAAATCCACCCTGTTGGGGCAGAACAGTCTGTTCAACAAATCGTGATGGAAGTACTGGATATCCATAGCCTAAGGAAAGAAGAAGGACCCTGATCTCACACCTTATACAAAAATTAACTCAAAATGGATCAAAAACTTAACTATAAAATCTATGACCATAAAGCTCCTAAAGGAGGAAATTATAGGAAAACATCATCAAGACCTGGTAGTAGGTGGTGAACTCTTTAACCTTACAATGAAAGCATGAGCAGTGAAAGAAATCATGGATAAATGGGACCTCTACAAACTTAAACATTTCTGTGATTCAAGGGAATTAATTAAGAAGGTGAAATGGCAGCCCAGTCAATGGGAGAAAATATTTGGAAACCACATATCCAATAAGGATTTGATTTCCATTCGATATAAAGAGATCATACAACTCATCAATAAAAGAACAAGCAATCAAATTTAAAAAAAGGGCAAAACATTTAAATAGACATTTCTCCAAAGAATAAATACAAATGGCCAAAAAGCACATGAAAAAATGTTCCATATCACTAGTTAGGGAAATGTAAATCAAAACAACAATGAGATATCATCTAACACCGCACAGAATAACCATTACTAAAAAAAACAGACAACAGTAAGTACTGGTGAAATAGGAACACTCCTTCATTGTTTGGATTGCAAAATGGTACAGTTTCTGTGGAAGACAGTTTTGCAGTTCCTCAGGAAGCTAAATATAGAACAGCCATATGATCCAGCAATTCCTCTACTATGACTATATCCAGAAGAACTGAAAACTATGACAAAAATAGACATCTGCACACCAGTGTTCATAGCAGCATTATTTACAATTGATAAAGGATGGAAACAACCCAAGTGTCCATCAATCAATGAATGGATAAACAAATGTGGTATATACATATGATGGAATACTATACTACAGTAAGAGAAGTGAAATTGGGAAACATATGATAACATGGATGAATCTTGAAGACATTATGCTAAGCGAAGTAAGCCAGACAAAAAAAGACAAATATTGCATGGTCACATTAATATGAACTAAATAGGAAGAATAAATGCATGGAGTTAAAACCTAGAGTATAGGTTATTAGGAGATAAGAGGAGCATTAAGAAGAACTACTGATGCTTAATGTATGTAGATGTTTAATTTGACTGTAAAAGTGTGGATATGGATAAAGTTGATGGTAACTCATCATAGTGAGTAACAGCTGGTTTATAAATGGGATTGTGGCTGAAGAGGGTAGGCTTGGGAAGTAAATGTCAATTGAAAGAAAGATAGAGAATATTCTAGGTATTGCATAACACAGTGAACCCAAAGGTGGATGAGAATTGTGGTTGATGGTACAGATGCAAGAGTGCCCTTCTGTGAGCTAGAGCAGAGGTACATCACTATTGCAGGGTGGTGGGAATGTGGAGAAGCATGGGAAAAATTAAGTTGGTGTGGCCTATGGACTGTGGTTAAGAACAATACTATAATATTCTTGCATCAATTCTAAAGATGTACTATGTTGATAATGGGGGGTATGGAAATAGTGTGCTAAATGTATGCTTAAGGACCAGGGTTGATGGTAAGAGTCTGATGATATTGTCTCATAATCTGTAACAAGTATTCCACCACAGTGTGGTGTGTTGGTGAAGGGGTGTTATACAGGAATTCTACACATGTGCATGATTGTTTTGTAAGTTCACAACCTCTGTAATAAAACTATATTTTTAAAAAGTAGGGTGGGTTGGGGGAAAATACACCAAATATAAGGTAGGGACTATAGTTAGTAGTAATATTTGGGCAATGCTCTTGTATAGTTTGTAATGAATTTTTCACAACAATGAAAGGTGTTGGTGGAGAGGTGATGAATGGGACCCCTGTATGATGTTTTGCATGTTTATATTGTAAGCTCACAAACTTTACTATACACTTATTGTTTATGCAAGTTCATGTATGAATAATATAATTAAAAAAAAATTCAAAGTTAAAAAAAAAAAAAGACTTGGCCTTGGGCACAAATGTTCTCTTAGCTAAATGATCTCTGTTCTTTCAACCTGACAAAATATCCTTTTCTCAGGAAGACAGTAGTTACGATAAGAAAAAAAGATGAGTAGAGAAGAAAACACCATCTCAATCTGCTCTGTCTCTAACCTTCTTTCTCTGTAATGGACTCAGATAAAGAAATTCAGGTTTCCTCAATTTAAGCCTTTTCTTTTCATATGTATCTTCCTCCCACTTACCTATTACCTTGCAAGAATATTCCAAAAGTGTCAGAAGGAAACCCTGTTTTCCTCAAATCTTTGTCCTTCTGATGAAGACCCTCCAGTGTCACAGGACCTGATATAAATCCTTCAGGTTGCCATTATCTTGTATCCTATTTCTTGCCCACCCGATCCATCTGGCATCCCCTGCCCCAACCTGAAACTCTCCACATTCTTTCTCATGAGATCTACACTCACTATCACCTTGAAGCTCACAATTATGATTTCTGCTGCCTAGAATCCCTCACGTGATTCCTTATCATCCCCAGCCCTTCTGAACCATTTTTAGACACTCCCCAAAACCAGATAGTTGTTTGAAAACAGTATATAGCCAACCATTGTGCTGGGTCAGGAAATGGCCCCTTCAAATGTTATTTGGAAAGACACAAATTCCTGAAGTAGCTTCTATACCTTAAGAAAGGTCCTGTGGCCTCCAATGCCAGGGAGGTCAGATGGTCAGATTCACCTCCTGGCCAGGTTGCTGATACTGAAGTGCACATTTGCTCTATGTGATGGTTACAATCATATGTCAAATGGGCCTTGAAATGGTGCTTATTAGATTGGTCAAGCAAGCACTGGCTTGATCATTACTGTGAAGACATTCTGTGCACTTAAATCATTAATAAGTTGATTGCATTTATGGCTGTTTACATCTATAATCAACTAAGGAGATTACCTTGAGCAATGAGAGATGTCTCATCCAATCAGATGAAGGCATTATATGGAAAAGTGATTATTTCAGCAGTCAGAAGAGAGACTTGACACCATTATTTCAGCCATCCATTTCCCCTACAGAAATTTATATTGGCCTTCATTGGAGTTCTTGTTTTGCAGCCGTGCCCTACAGAATTTGGATTTATGCAACCTCCTATTTGTGTGAGGCAATCTTATGAAATTTCAAAAATATTTATGCATGTCTCCTGTCAGTTCTGTTGCCATAGAGGACACTGACTAATACACTTCATGAAGTTGGCTGGTGTGTTTGCTTCAGTAAACCAGGAAAGGATCACTGGCCCATTTCCCTTCTCCTGAATACAATAAACTGCCAACTTGCATGATTTCTTATTTGAAAGACCAGGTGAGAGCCAGTAGTTCATTCAAATCTACATGGTACAGGAAAGAACCAAAAACTCAACTCCCTAGCTGGAGTAGAAACAGGATTTAATACGTTATTCAAGTATAGGATTTGCTATTTAAAAAGAATAAATATTGCCCCTACACAAGAGGTAAGATTTTGCTTTTTAATGCAAAAATTCAATAATCTTACCATCCTCTTAAATATACCCTCCTACAAACCCTGTCCTACATGGTCCCATAAAACACAGGAAGCAGTGGCTTATGTATTGTGCAGGGCTTGAGAGTTGTCATGCATGGGCCTGGCTGGGCCGTTCCTCCCTCACTCATTGAATCTTTGGCTGGGGGAAAATAACGTCTGCATTCTTCCCCACGGGTAAGGGACTAGGGTGAGGGAGGGTAGGGAAGAATTCACTCCTGGTAGGTTCTGATGATAGAATGTTTGTTCCATCCTAGAAAGGTTAGTGTATGGTGAGGTAGGGTTGGGATCCCTGGGATTGTCATTGGTGGGCACCCATGGGCTCAAGGAGAGTGCAGTGACCCATAAGTCTGAGTGGTCCACTGGAGTCCAGTCAGCCTGTCAAGGGGCAGGGTCATGCCAGGCAGCAGGAGAGGTACAGGGATGGAACTGGAGCTGGAGATAGTCCCAGGCTGACTGGTTGGTAGAGAAGTGCTCACCTAGCTTGGCATATTCTGGTTTGGGACCACTAACCCTCCTGACAAGCTAGACCAAGAAGGATGACCCTGAAGTTGGCAGGCATCAAGGCCTGTTAGTAGTTCTCCTTTGGGAGCTTGAGTCCCTTCTTATTCCTCTGAAGAATGGTTGAGCAGGCTACTTTATTGATGTTTGTTCCCATGGGAAAGATCTGTTTGGTGAGGAGGAAATGATAGTTTCCTGGTGAGTACATTGAATAAAAGATATTGGTAGTGTCAGAGATCATCAGCTCTGGTGGAGATGGGCAGAGGGGAAATAAGCTGTGCCACTGGGGGCCACAGATTATCCCAAGTCTTCTGGTCCCCTTGAGGGCCAGTCTGAGCCAGAGACATGAGTCACTCAATACAGCTCCAGGACCACCTTTGATTGACATATGCCTAAAGGCAAGAGTCAAGAAGATTTGATTCCAAAGAATCTTGTTGAAAATTGACTAGGCTTTACCACTGGCAACCTCAGCCTAGAGCTCTCAGAGGGCCTCCAATCTGGCAACTGCACTTCCCACACCCCAATGCCTTCACAGGCAGTGATCTTGGAGTTGAAATAAACCTTATAGAATGCAGACATATGCCCCAAATTCCACACTCCTTTGTACAAGGCTATGGAATCCCAAGAAATGGCAGACCATGGATAAGACTCTTGAGTAGGGAACCAGGGAAGCCTCCACAACTTGGGGTAACTCACAGCAAAAAAAGACTTACCTCTGATCCTATTTTCCACATCTCCTCTGGCCTAGAACCTTATATAAGGCAATACTGGGCTGGAATTCTTGCTCCTGCCTCAGATGTATACCTCTTTTCCTAGATCCTTATCTTCTATAGGACTTAGTCTTCCTTTTCTGTAGGATGTGATTCCACCCCACCCCAGCCATCTCACCATGATGGTGATGGAAGAAAAGAGAAGGTTTATAAAGCAAGTACTGGGGTGTCAGGAATGGTACCCATGGTTAATGCTTGAGAGAGCATGATCAGCTCACCAAAAAGAAATAAATTAACCCGTTAGGCACAGAGACATACTATCTGCTCTCACATTGACTGTTTTCCTCACCCACTGGGGTTGTGAAATAGGCACAGAATTCATAAGTAACTGCTCCATGGATCCAGGCCCCAGACTGCCTGGCTTTTCTGTCTCTGCTTTGAATACTGATTTGGATCCTCAGAGATCCAAAGGCAATTAAGGTGATTTTGTTTTGTTGTTTAGCATCATAGATACATGGATTTTAAAATTTGTTATGTGTTCCTACAGCAGTCATGATAGTTATGATACACAACACATCACATCCTGGCTAGAGGTTTCCTGTGAGGGGAGCCTGTGGCCTTTGCCTCATGGTCAAAGGCCAAGTGGAGAAAGCCTTTTTCTTGGCTCCTGAAAGATGACAACTTTCATCTAGGTTCCTCACTGCCTGGATCATATCCAGGGAGGGTACAACTATGGCAGTTGGAGCCTGAAAGGGGAATGCATTGAGGGCACTAAGGGCTTCCTCAGGACAGGTGGGGTTATGTGTAAGATGCTGACTACCATCCTTTTGAGAGGTTTCCTGTGGCCATGAGCCTCAGTCCTGGGTACTGGGATGTGGTGCTGGAGCTACCCCCTCCCTGAAGCCCTCTACAGTTATCTCCCTGACTTATTTTGATCCTCTGAAATCAATTACATCAGCTTGTAGTCCTCTGGATTGTCCTCCTTCAGCTTGTGCTTCTCCATGGTCTTGTGGATCACAGCCAGTACCCTATCTTGACAGGTCAGCTGGGATGAGTCAGAGGACAGGTCATCAGGTCTTGGTCCTGGAGCCAGCTCCCTAAAGTGCAGTAGCTGGAATGCCTTTGGAGATGTGTCAGAACTGAGAACAGGGCTCTGAACCTCCAAGCAGGGCTGGGTGAATAGGGAACTTACTCATTTCTTAACCTTCCCTGGGAGACCTCCATGGAATTATGGGGTCTTCTCCAATCCTTTGAGCCCCATCTCTTATTAGAATCTCCCCTCAGTCTCACAGCTACTTTCCTTGAGGGCTTAGCATCTCCCTTATGTCCTTAGCCTGAACAGGTCCTATGGCCTTCAAGGGCCCAATGGACCCAAGGCCACCACAAAGGAAAATGTAGGAGATGGACAGGGACAGCCTTCACAGGTCTCTGTCATCTCTTCCCAGCACACTTCATGTGTCTCATTGCCCCTGGGATCTGCACAGTGTAACAGTCTCCTCCAGGATGACAATTTGAGTGAATTCTAAACAAAGACATATAGTCCAAGCCTCGATGTCAGGGAGGAGGAGAAGCTGGATGTCCATGGGCCTACTATGTGTTTGGCCTGTGCTAGAGTAGGCAACAGAACCTACCTGCCTCACCCTGAGTGCCTGGGCATAGGCTGGGCTCATATGAAGGGTAAAAGAAGTCACTTTTTTTTTACCACACCCCTAGCTCTAGCTCCAAGTGGTCAGAGAAGTTCAGTGCCAGATAGGTGTGTAACACAGTACCTCAGCCAGGAAGTTTTTGGTGGGGGATGGGCTGGCATGATCTGCAGATGTATACAGGATCTGGTCCTCTCACCACTGCCACTCTGGGACATCCCCTTCTTTCCATTCACAGATGTCAGCCACAACCCCTATTTGGCTTTCCTGGTCTGCCTCACACAGGTCCCAATGTGACCCAGTCCCTATCTCCTCTCTGACCTCACTTTACCCCATGGCCCCTGCACTTACACCTCTGACCTCCTAACTGCTCCTCATATGGTCTGCACACATGCTGTGCTTGGGGATTTCCAGACTGCCCCTCCCTTCCCTCCTCTCAGGGTCTGCCCCTGTGAAGTCTTCCCAGTCTCTCTGGCCTTAAGTGACCTCAAGGTGGAAGCTTCAAATCTCCATCTACCATCCTCAGCCCTGACTGCCTTTGTACTAACAGTCTTTGCTCCTTCTGGATCTGATTCAGTGTCTGTCTTTCCAACCCACTAGCATGGGAGTTCTAAGAGAACAGGGAGTGCACAGATCAATCATTCCTCATTCCCTGCCTGACCCATTAAGTCGCCCCAGGGGACTACCTCTTGCCTAGCTCACCAGGATGCTCTAGTAACTGTTGCATTTGAACATGTCCAACCTGACACAGACGATGCAGGAATCACCTACCTGCTTGTTATAGAGCAGCCCTTGGCCAGAAGTTCTGGGTGTGTGTAACATGGCCCTGTGTGTGGGGTGGGCTGAAGAGGAGGGGTTACTACTGGAGGCTGAGGTCTTAAATCTTGTATATATTCAGGATATTTTGTTTCTTCTTTTGGCTGGACCATCACTTCCTTTCCTAGTATGGCTTGTAATTTTTTGCTGGTGTCTAGGCATCTGAATATGTTGGTGAATTTACTCTGATGGCCAATTTTTCTCTCTTGCCTATTATTTTTATTCACATCTCTTCATTGATATTTGATTCAACTTACAGTCTTTAATATTGCCCAGCTTAAGTTTTCAAAATCAGGCCAGTGGCTCACTAGTGGGGCATAAATTTTCACCCAGGGGCTGGATGCAGAGAGCACAAATAGTTTTTGCCCATGCAATTTCCAAAACCATCAGCAGATGGCACTAATCAGTGTACGTTTCCATGGAGTTGTTTCAGTCTCGGCTTTCTTGTGTTCCTGTGTTGAATATTCAGATCGGAAATTCAAAGCAGGCCCTGTTGGCTAAATCCACTGAAGAAAAGCCCCCTGACCTCCCCTCCCATTTCCCTTGAAAGAACTGACAGGGAGGAAGATGTCTGGTCCACTCTCAGTGGACTGTAGTGAGCCAGTTGTTTTACCCTCACTTACTATCTTGGGGTGGGGGAGGGAAGCCCTTTCTGTCTACCACAGGGGCTTGGTAACTCACATTTGTCATTTTGACTTCTTTGACTCTCTGTTCCCCACCCTCTTGGGAGTTGTGTAGCACTGTTCTGGTCTGCTGACACCCAAAGCAGGCCCCTCAGAAAGAGTTTGGCTCTTTCTCCATTGTTTTTGTAAGAGAATTCAGTTCTGCATGTTAGTCCATTGCCATCTTCACACAATCTCCCCTATAATAGAATTTTAAATATTCAGTATATGTGTTTCTGCATGTGAAAGGCAGATAACCATTCAGCACTGAGAATGATCTGACTTGAAACCCAAATTCATTTTGAACTTTCTGTAAACAGTTACCACTTTCTCAATGCTGCTGTCAAACATTCTACTCTGGACATTTGTAGAGATGGCCCTCTCTGAACCTGAATATCTGTGATAGTTTTAGGAGTTAGTAAACATGAAAGATCTAATTATCAACCTCACCTAGGAAGAGTGGGCCCTGCTGGGCTCATCCCAGAGAAAACTGTTCAGAGATGTGATGCTGGAGAATACTTATCATTTGGTCTCAGTGGGTGAGATTCTAAAATTTACTTATCTATAAATTCCTCTGTTTTCTTAAGATCCAAAAAGAACTGCTTTTCAATATTGTTTTATATTTTTCTTTATTTTACTTTATATACTTCTATGTATAATATATTTTATATTATTTTATAACTGGTGTAACTTCCTATAAGAAATCTTTTTCTTTACTTACTCTTTACATCTAATTTCCACCCCACTAGAATATAATCTTCTTGAACACAAATTTCATGCTTTTCTTCTACCCAATGTGCAACACTCATAGCAGTGTTGGGAATTCAGTGCATATTTTCTTAAAGAATAAATAAGTAGACTATATATGTCCTTTTTAAAAAAAAGATTTATTTATTTATTTCTCCCCCTTGTTGTTTATGCACTCACTGTCTGCTTTCTGTGCACTCTTCTGGGTCTGTTTGTCTTCTCTTTAGGCAGCCCTGGGAACCAATTCTGAGACCCTCTGGAGCAGAGAGAGGCTTCTCAATCTCTTGCACCACCTCAGCTCCCTAAACTGCTGTGTCTCTCATTGTCTCTCTTCTGTGTCTCTTTATGTTGCATCATCTTGCTGAACCCACTTTCTGCATGGCCCAGCATTCCATGTGTGCCAGCACTCCTTCATGTGCCCACACTCCATGTGGGAGTGCACTCCATGTGGGCCAGCACTCTGCATAGGCCAGCACTCTGCTTGGGCCAGCTCACCATGTGGGCCAGCTTGCTTTTCATCAGAAGGCCCTTGTAACTGAATCCTGGGCCTCCCATATAGTAGATGGGAGCTTAATCACTTGAGCCACATCTGCTTCCCTATATATGTCCTTAATAATTATTATGCTCCAGGGAATTCATGTGAATTCAGGCTATAGTAATAAAAAACAACAGGCATATCCTTTTCCACATAATATGGTTTGGAGGAACTTATGTTGGATTCTTTTTGGAAATGATGAACTTTAGTGGAAACAGAATTCCTCCTTGTTTGAAAATACAGAGAGTTCTGCAGTATCTCTTTCAACTAGGGCATCAATGCTAGAGGTCCTCATTATATATGAGCAGAAGGTTGAGTTAACTATTTGATGATAAAAAATTGTCAATATTCTGTCTTCCAGGTATTTTTTCCTTGGTTGACTTTCAATGTTTATCTTACTCTTCTTTAGTCATTGTAGTGTATTAAATCTTTCTGTACCTCATAAAATCATGTTCTTAAACCTAATCCATTCCTGTGCATTTGAAACCATTTTATGTAGGAACATTTGATGAGGTTACTTTGATTAAAGTGTGTCCCACCTCAGCCCCTTAAGATGGGTCTTAATGCTATTACTGGAGTACTTTATAAGAGAATAAAATTCAGACAGAGAGAGAGGAAGCCACATGAAATAAGAAATGGAAATCAATGAAATCCTAAAGAGAAGAAAGAGACTAGGAGATGACACCATGTGCCTTGTCATGTGACAAGTTAAGGACTAAGGGTTGCCAACAGCCAGCCCCAGAATACTATAGTCTTAAAGGGTTACCTTGAAGATGCTTGGATTTGAATATTTTCATAGCCTTAAAACCATAAACTAATAAATTTCCATTGTTTCAGTGAACCCAGTTCATGGTATTTTCTGAAGCAGCTTAAGAAATTAAAATGAATTTTGGAACCCAGAGACTGGGGTGCTGCTATTGCAAATACCAAAAATGTTGAAAAGTTTTGGAATTGGGTAATGGGTAGAGGCTGGAAGAATTGTGGTTTGCTCAACAGAAAAGACCTATATTGCATTGAAGAGATCATTGGTAGAAATATGGATTCTAAAGATACATCTGATGAGGTTTTTGGAGGAAATAATGACTATATTATCAGAAACTGGAGTATTGGTGATCTTTGTTTGAAATTGGCAGAGAACATGACATAATTGAGTTCTGAAGATGTTGGAAAGAAAGTGGACTTTGAGAGTTATGAACTTGTGTATTTACCTAAGGTGATTTCCAAGCTTATTGTGGAAAGTGCAGCCTGGTTTCCCTGTAAGCTCATAGTAATACTTGAGAGGAATGGGATAAGCTGAAAACTGAACACCATCAGAAATTGATAGTTTGGAAAATTTTAAACTTCTGTAAAGCAAGTCCCCAAAGAATTCTAATTGTCACTGCTTTTTAAGGTCAAGATTAGGGTTGCTGATATCTAGGAAGGATCTGAGGATAGTGTGACTTTGTGTGCTACAGCCAAAACTGGATAGTTTATTTCTGATATCTATATGAATGGAACAACAGCCTGAATTAAAAGAGAGAGACTGAAGGAAAAGTCACTTAAAGGGTAGGGCAATGGATGTTGAGATATGGACCAAAGTCATTTTCTCAGGCCAAGATAACAAGCCCACCCTTGTGTGTGTAAAAGGTGAGTCTGCCCCAGGACTTGGATTGCTGGCCCATTTTTCAGGAAGAGTGTTTTCTCTACTGTTCTGAGAAACTGGAATCTGTTCTCTCAAGATTTCAGGCAGTATGGCTGCCACCCCACTGTTCTGAGAGCTTTACACTTATTTCCTGGGGATTGTGGAGGGTCTGACGACAACCCCACTGTTCTCAGTGGATGAGGCCTTCACCCTGGTGTTTGCAGAGGGTGTGACTAGTGCACAGGATTTTTGAAGCCTGGGGCTGCAACTTCTTCAGTCCCAGAGGAGAAAGCATCATTCCATAGATTTCTTGAAATTTAATCAAGTGTGCCTTGCAAGGTTTTGGAATTGTTTGGAACCTATGGCCCTAGTTTTCCCTATAACTTCTCCCTATAGAAATTGATATATTTATCCCATTCCTCTCCCTTCATTGCATACTGGAAGCAGAAAACTTGTTTTCTAGGTTACACAGGTCCACCAAGGGGAGTTGAGCCCCAGGACTGACCACAACTATAGCTTATTTTGATTTGACATTGTACTAAGTATGTTTCTGAAATGACCTAAGGCTTTTTGAGATATTGTGATGGAATGAATGTATTTTGCATATAGAAACATTTTTTTTCCCAGAGGGAAGAATGTGGTGGTTCAAAGTTGTATGTACCTCAGAAAAACATGTTCTTACATCTAATGCATTCCTGTGAGTGTAAACCCATTGGGTGTAGGACCTTTTGATGCTACTTTAGATAAAGTGTGTCCCACATCATTCAGGTGGGATTTGAATCCTGATACTGAAATATTTTATATGAAAATAAAATTCAGACACAGAGAGATCTATCAGAAGAAAGAAGCTGATTCCAGTGTAACCCAGAAGAGAATAGAGAAAAAGAGACACTGCCATGGTTTGCAATGTCACAAACTATGGACCAAGGGTCACCATCAGCCAAACTCATAATGCCAGTCTTTGGGAGGTAGCATTGCCTTGATGATGCCTTGATTTAGACATTTTCTTGGCCTCAAATCCATAACCTAATAAATTTTCAATGTTAAAGCCAACCCTTTTCATGGTATTTGTTTAAGTAGACTAGGAAACTAAATCATTCACCTTTCCTGGACTTGATAATACGCTGTTTACTGCTCAAAAGTCAAGATTTCATTAATTTTCCCCACAACCAGGACATCAAGTCTGCAAGTCAGATGGACATTCCAAGTTGGAACAAGGAGAGGAAATTTGGAGAGAAGGACTTGGATTTTTCCAAATCCTGAACTCAGGTGAACTCAAGGAACCTCTGCTTCATGAAAAGGAGGAGCCCATTCAGGAATTGAGTAGGTTCATGAACATATCAACTGGAGATTTCCTTAAGTGAGTTATTTTTCTAAAATATAGGTACAATATTGGTGACAATTTCATCGTGTGGTCATTGTTATGTTCACATATTAATTTATATTCAAGGGTCTGTAGCTTTGATGAAGTGGATATTTATGTACTATTGCATTTGAACTTCAACTTAATGGCTCTTTTCCTGGTCTTCTTAAGTGGTTTTCCCTCTTTTCACCTCTGCAACATAAGATCTTTTTAATAATTTTTCTTATATTTCAACCTTGAAAATGCGTTCTAATTGTCACTGCTTTATAAGGTTTTCTATGGCCTAGCATATCCCTTAATTTAAAATTCTTTCCCATACAAGTGTTATATTTGAAATAATTATAGAGCCATATGATACTTTTAACATTTTCATTTCCCTAATGCTAGTCTAGCAAGTAACTTTTTCAGTTGTTTTAGGCAGGGAAACTGATATTTAGAAAAATAAGAAACATTATCCATGTAAGATGTTTTCAGAAAATACACATCTATCATCATGTCATTGGTAAGTTCTGTGGGGATGAAGCCTGGACTTCGAAGTAGATACCTGAGAGTGGAATAAATTGGGAATTCAGTTCAATCATTTAACTGTAAATTGCTTTTAAGTGCAAATGCAGAAAAAGTCTGTGATAGTATGAATTTAGGGAAAAATTAACTTGAACACAAAAGTGTAACGTGGGTTTTTATAAAATATAATTACATAAATATGGCTCATATACTTAACCTTTGAAACATTGTAAAGTCTTCAAAACTGATGAGAGTTCTGCAGCTGGGATACTATAAAACAGAATATTGCTTTGCATGCAAGAGAAGAGCATGCTATGTAACTGCTGTGGGAGAGAGTTTAATTGGAGACTCTCACTGAATGATTAGTGTATAATTCATATGAATATGAATGGATTTTTATGGAGAAACCTTTTATGGTTTCTCCTCCACTTAGAAGCAGAACTCTCATACTCAAAAGAATTGTATTACATGTAGTCAATTGCCAGAAGATTTTACTCAGAGATCCAGAGTGACTCAACATGTGTTAACTCACAAGGGAAAGAAACCCTACTTCAGCAATCTATTTGGAAAAGCCATCAGTGGCCAGTCACCTTATAGTCAACAAAAGCATATTTCCAATAGAAGAAAACCATATCAATGACTTCTAATTGCTAAATCATTTATTCAATGCTCTGGCCTAAACAGTACAGTTGAACTCACATTGGGAAGAAACCATATGAATGCCATCTATGTGGGAAAGCCTTCACTCAGTATTCTGCCCTGAGACAACATGAGAGATCTCACAATGGAGGGAAGCCTTATAAATGACATTTATGTGGGAAAAACTCACACTGGAGAGAAACACTATGAATGTCATCTATGTGGGGAAGCGTTCACTCAATGTTCTGTTTTGAGAAGACATGAAAGAACTCACACTGGAAAAATAATTTATTAATGTCATGTATTTGGGAAAATTTTCACCTATAATTCCAGACTTAGACAACATTAGAGGACTCACACTTGTGAGAAACCCTATAAATGTCATCTATGTGGAAAAGCCTTCACTCAATGTTCTTTACTGAGACAGCATGAGAGAAATCACTCAAGAGAGAGACCCTATGAATGTCATCTATGTGGGAAAGTCTTCACTTATTGTTCTGACCTGAGACAACACGAAAGAGCTCACAGTGGAGAGGAACCCTATGAATGCCATGTATAGAAAAGGTTTCAGTCAATGTTCTGACCTTAGATTAGATGAAAGAACTTATAATATAAATATTTTGAATATGGAAGAGAGTCTAGCTCTTGCATTAACTTTCACATACTGTAAAAGTCAAACACTGAATAAACACATTGTAATTAATCTATAGAACTTTTTGTCATCCTGACTACTTCATCAATTTAAGCCAATTCATATTGGAGAGAATTGATATGTTACCTATATAGCAAAGCCTTTAGTAGATGGTCTGATGATTCACAACATGAAAGAGCTCATAATGTAAATGTAATGAAAATGGAAACATCTTCATCCACTGTTTCCAACTGATAGACAAGCCTTAACCAGAGGATGAGCCCCTGGAGGGAGTGCCAGATAATTCATGCTGGAGATGTTATTCATGAAAAATCACACAAAGTCATTTATTCATACAGCAACATGTGTAGGGATAGTGAGAAATCACACTGAATTGAATTCTTACTTACATGAATGAAGTCATGTATTAGTGATCACTTATTCCTTAGCATTAATATTCTTATGTTGAGGAAACAACAGCCCTAAAATCAATTAAGGAAAATCTTCAGCTGGATTTCACATAAGAAAATTCATAGTGCAAAATGAAATACTTTATACAGACCTGTTAGCACACAATTCAGCAAAGAGTCAAGAATTTTGAAGAAGACTTACTGTTGAAGTTATATATATCAATTCAGGTTTATGAAGTAACCTGGCTATACTGAATGATGAAGTCTTTTAGAAGTAATATGAAGTGAAATTAATTCATTTGATTATTACTTGCATATATGTAAGCAACAAATATTGTTGCTGACAATCTAATATGTTGGCTGAATTCTAGTATTGTTTTTATGTGGTTCTAAACACAGATTTGAATCAATCATAAAATAACTTTGAGTGTTAACTCAAATACTTAGAACACAAAATTATGATTCTTAACTATTATCTTAGTATTATAATTTCATGGCAAGGATGAAAACAATCATAGCAAAATAAATACACATTAGAAATAGTCTTATGGTTCATAAATACTCAACATACAATTTAATATTGTTATCATAATTTAGAAAGGAAATAAAAAGGGAACTATTTAAATAAAATAAAACACATCAGTCATGGAGAATTGTGGTTCCATTGCCTAGAGAATTCCCCAGAATCCAGAATCTGTCATTCCATACATTTAGTATTTTATTGCAAAGAGACTTTTGTGAACAAGAACATGGAAATCACACCTATCAAGGACATGAAAATACACTGAAAGTGTAGGGAGTGTTCAGTCTTCAGAGAGTCAATATTCAGAGTGTACACTTTTCAGATGGTACAATTTTCACTAGGAAGGGACTTTCCTCACCTCCAATTTGGAAAATGGGGATGTTCCCATAATACCACTGCAGCTCTGACCACACTTTTGGGGAGTGCATTCCAGTGGGAGGATGGAAAGAGCAGTTGAGTATATTGAGAATGGGATTTAGCATTTGTAGCCTAAACAGGGAACTCCTTGATCCTCCACTTCCTCAAAGCTTAATATTTCCCAACATATATTCCACCAGCTTTTTTTCTTTACAGTGAAGTCTTCAGTCTTTAGAAGGGGTCACAAACCAATAAGTTTGTCCTGATGATCTTTATGTAGTTATTAGTTTTCTGTTCAAGGGTCCTCTCACCCCTTTGCTGGCAGGTGGCATTATGCCTATTATGGGGTCACTTGTGCTGTAAACCAGGATCCTAGATCTGATTGAAGTTCAGTCAGAGATATAATCACTTTCCAGAGGTGTTTCTCCATATTTACAATAGTACTTGCAGCTGCCACATTATGCATGAGAATTGCATTCCCAGATCCAGAGCATATGGGAAATGTCTATGACAAAAGACATGGCCTTTGAGTTTTGCAGTTTCCTCCATGAATAAAGCCATACCACTTGTAGGAATGACTTTTGTCATACACTTTATTGCTTTCTCTAAAGAGGTCTGGGATTTTCACTACTTATGCACCTGGATCTAAGAGACCCATGATGTTTTGCATCCCCCCTCTCCCCATCCACCCCAATGGGGACATAGGGCTTCTGATACCTGGCAGGGACCCACTATTTCCTTGGCTCAATCCTTAAGCACTCTTTTTTATTAAGTAAAATGAGGGTACAGGTGTTGGGGAACATCTTTACTATCTGTTTTATCATGCTCACCACCAGAATTGTTTTCCTTACCGTCCTGGACCATGAACAAGGAGGTCTTAGCAACCCTTGTGTTTCTCTTTCCTGGGCTGCATCTAGTGCTTGTTGGTCAGCTCTGCAGAGTTGTAAACCTTTCCAGGTATGTGAGTCCTCTTCTTCCTGCACTATTATGAAGGGTAACAGTGTCTTAATTTCTTACTTAGAGGAACGACCTTCTGTCCCAGAATGTTGACAGCTTTTCTATAGGTATCCAATCCAATCCTGCTTTATATATCCCTTTCTTTGTTAGCTAAAACCACATTGCCCTGTGTGTGGGTCAGCCCTGTCCTCTCCTTTGTCTCTCTTTGGTAGTTCTTTGTGTCCCTTTTATGGCCTTTCTGGCACAGCTTCCCATTGCTGGGCTTCTATCTTCTGGTCCACCTCAATGCAAATGACTGATGCTGTGCTGCTAATTCCACCCCAAAACATGGCATTGTGGTGGATCTTTTCTACCAATTTACACACCAATGTCCCTGAGGATAATAGAAATGATAAAGGGGTCTTACCCTGGGCAGGCCCTCATTTCATTAATGATTTCAATGCTGTCCAAGGCAGGACAGTCTCATCAACTACCTGACCGGGAAAGGGATGATATAGCCATGTATCTTTACTTGAAGGGCAGTTTTGACCTCATGAACAGTCTTTTAGGGGATTTACTTTTTGAGACATTGCCCACAGTTGGGCATATCACTCTCATGCTCCTAGTCTTACAGACTAAGGGTGGCTTGTGTTTGTCTCCATCTCCATCCTATTGGTTGACCTGCTCCATGCAGGCAAAAAATACATTGCACCAGGGCATCAGTGGTTAGCTTTCCCAGGAGATATCTGAGTCTGAACAGAGGTACTAAAGAAGCCACAATGATATTCCCCTGTCTTTTGTCCATATCTCTTTTAACTAATGCATTTAACTTTCAGGAAAATATTTTGATGGTTTCATTGTAAGCAATCCTGAGATGGTTCTGGGTTGAGTGGGTCTAACTTACTTTGGATCTGAAAACAGCTTTCATTCAGTGGAACTTCCTACACAGGGTCACAAATTCCCCTTGTGAGTAATTTGAAACAATTGAAACACTGTGTGGGTCATCAGGTGTCATAGAAATGTGTAGGTGTCTAGATACCTGGGTATAATTTCCCTGCTCTTCCTATGACCCATGTACTGTCTCTCTGCCCCCATGCACCACGCATTATGTCACTGTTCACATGGATATTGCTTAAATCTCACTTGCACTGATGCAGCCAGTACATTGGTGAATTATCACCCAGGGAGCTGGTACTACCCTGGGGTGTGTGAACTGATGAATTCTTACACCACCTTCATGCCATGAACAGCTTTGTTGGCATAGAAGCTATTTGGGTAAGACACCAGTTACCATCTATAAGGGAGAAGTCTCACCACATGGAGGAGAGCAAAGAGTTCATGCAGATGTCAGCGTCACCAAAGAAACACATGTCTTTCAAAAGCACTGGATGGAACAATATTAACTCAGAAAGAGAAGAGACAAAGGAAGTTCAGCTTCACTAGTGTGATTTGACCCCCCATGACCAATGGGCCCTACTCCACAGCTGATGCAGAGTAGTTGTCCATATACACACCTCTCATGTAATGTAGGTGAAGGACTTGGCTCTCCTCCATCAAGAACAGATGTAAACACAGGATTGGGCCAGCTGCTATAAAATAATGCACATACTTTGTCAAGCAGTTTCCAGTGAAGGCTTACACAATGCTTTGGGAACAAGGGGAAGGAATGTTCCAACAAGCCACCATCTGCAAGGGAATGTCCTTTATCTCCAGGCACCCCGAGAAAGAATTGAGCCCATATTTATTATCTCATTGCAGGAGCCAGACTAACATACTCACTGCTAAGCACAGGATTATTTTTGGATCTCAGGGAAGGGGGACAGACCTCACTCAGAGTGTCCCTTTCCACATTATCTTTTACTTTCCATATAATCCAAATTGTAACATGTTCATTCTATTTCTGCTGATTGATGCTTTTTATTTGGATTAGAGATATAAGTAAGAATTTTTGAGAAGAAAATTCTATTAAAGACATGTAAATTATAACTCTTCCTTCAGGCTGATATTTATTCCTACAACCTTCTTTACTGAAGTTTATATGAATTATTATTTAACCACTATAAGAAATTGAGTTAGAAACACAAGACCATGTACACTACCATATTTTAAAGCTGATTCTGGTTGGTAGCAGAATTCAGTTCCTTGTGAATGGCGGAGTGACACATCCATCTTTTGCTGTATGTTAACACACACATTTGAAAATTGTTTCCCATTGTAATGAAATGGAATTTTATGGGACAAATTTTACCAATTGTCTCCTAAATCATTCATAAGTCTGTCCTTGTTCACTGAGGAACTAAAGAGTATAATGAAAGAGAATCCTCAGATGCTGAAATGCAGAATTCATATTTTGTATTGACAGCTTAGCTTATACAATTATTCTAATTAACATAGAAAATTTTTGGTTTGTATTTGAAGGACACCATAAAATCATCCTAAATATCTTTCAACTTATCTTGCATGGATATCCTAGGGGGTGCTTTTCCATTTGCTGTATTCTCCCTCCCAAACCAATCTTAAAACATCCCCTGATAATATAATTTACATTATATGAAAATCAATAAAATGACATGCATTTATACCAAATAGAATTAAAATGAGAGTCATAGAACAAGATTTAATTGCCCACAAGGCAATGAGAAGATTGGATACCACAGTGCTCAGAAAGGAGTACTGAGAATCAGAATTTTGTTGGAGGCTGATTTGCCTAGATTTGTGTTGTGCTTTGTCCTAAACCCCACTTGTTAACTCTGGAATACTGCATATGAAGAGCTTCTTCAGTAGATCAGTACTTGGTGCTGTGTGCAGGAGTCAGGTTCATCCTCAGTCTTATCACAAGGAGCACAGGGTCAGACCCAGCTGATACGGGGAAGTCCATGTAGATGCAGGCATAGGAGAAAGTCTCCAGGCAGACAGAAATCTACATCATGTAAGCTGAAAGTACACTAATTGGTTATGATCCTATGAATTTGCATTAGTAATCTCCAAAGCATTAAAATTTAAGGTGATCCATCAAGAAATTTAGCCACCTGACTGGGCAAAATGGCATATTACAACAATTCACAATATGTATTTCACTGTTGGGGACAATTCTCTGGGACTCAATTTTCCCACAAACAGCAGCTGTGAAATTTCTATTTAAGAAATAATTGACTAGGAGGAAAATTTGCATTTTTAATCCATAATTTATATTAATCTTCCAGATAGCACAGAGAACATTGGCCACATTGCAAAAACTAGAATCTAGGCAATTTCTTCTCTTTGTTGTGGGTAACACTAATTTGCTCATAAATTTGTGAATGAGTGCCACTGAGTAGTAAAAAGAAGAGACTCATTTTCTCTGCTGGCAACACTAGAAGAAGTATGGGAGCCAATTTTTTCTGTCATTCACTCCCTTGAGTACTGTCAACTTTAGAAAGCTCCAGGTCTCATCCAAGTTATAAAGGAAATTTTCAGAGTTAGTTTCAGGTTGTCCTTTGTCATTTGGGACATTTTTCTGCATGTAACTGCAGTTGGAAGTATTGAATCACACTAAGGGTACAAAACACCTGGTTTCCATTGTCATGTGAGGTTATAAGTCTAGATAACAAGGTTGCTAGACATTCAATGATAATTATACTTTACCACATGGATGCAAGGTGACCTCTCAGAATGCATGATTTTTCTTTAAATGTCATGAACTTTCCATAATGGGCAATACTGTGCATGGTATTGAGAGCTGATGAAACAGTTGGTTCTTTGGGGTGTCCCTACCCCCTCATTCACTTACAGACTCTTCTATGAAGTTCAGGGTAGAGGAGATGTGCACTTCCCAATTGGGGGATCCTATCATGGCTGCTATTTAGTTGACTTGGAATTTTTGCTGTTCAACAAGCCACATTTTGCATAGATTATTCAAATCATTATGATGTGCAGTAACAACACTAAGTGTAGTTTCTATTTCCCATCTGGAAGAACACAGTCAGAGATCTCCATAATAAATGCATTGAAACCTTGAAAGAAGGAACACATTATAAAGACATAGCAATCAACACTGAAAGACACTGTTTCTTTGGTATTCCACAAGCAACTGATTTTATAGTTATTTTGAGATGATATGTGACATGTGACATTGTGAAATTGTTTTCCCTTAAAACTCTTCCATGGTTCTGTTAACTTGAGCAACAACAACAACAACAAAACACTGAAATTCTGTTACAAAGAGTTTGACTTAATGTTGGATCTCGCATATAAATTGGCAGTGCTTGCATCAGGACAGTCCCTCTGCAAGTGTTTTGGCAGTTTGTATTAAAGATAAACATAGTCATGCCTTGTGTCTCCTGGGTCATGTCCATCAGAAATTCTTCCATATGTTCTCCAAATGCATGGACAAGAATATGCATAAGAGCACTATTTATAATTGCTAAAATCTGTACTATTCACATATGCCAGTTAACAGTAGAATGGATAAATAGGAAACATGTTCTTCCATAATGTGAATGTATAGACCACAAATCGATAAAAAACTGGAATGGATTGCACAGACATCATGTGAAACAATGATAGCCAAAAGCAAAAGAACATATATTTTGCAAATTCATTATTTAGTCAACATAATGAATCTGTGCTCCCAAGGGTTATGGGAAGGGTTACTTTTGAGATTATAAATTAAATGGCAGAACAAGGTAGATTGGGAGGTGTTTTTAATGTTTCCTAATCAAGGTGCCAGTTGCAGTGATTTCAGCTTGTGAAACTTTATCAAGAATTTGTTTGTTGTATGAATTTCAATAATTTTTTTAAAAAAGAGGAAACAAATTCCAACTCAATAGAAACAGATCTTTTCACACAGGATTGAAGAGTCTCTTAATATTAACCCAAACCACTCATCTTCCACTGTGATGATACCAAGATTGTTACAACTCCAAGAAGCCTACAGAACTGCCATGGCACCTCAGATTTCATATCTAGTTGAATAAGTGGCCAAGATAATAAAAAAGCAAGTATTGAAAAGGACTCACTCTTGTTGTTGTTGTTGTTGAACACAGTCTCTGTCCATTTATTAGCTGACAAGTAATCTGCACAGAAACAGGTGCAACCCATAGGAAGCCAGCAAGAATTATATAATATATGCTATCTAAAATGTGACATATGTGTGTTTATGCATATATATGCACACACATATATCAAGCAGAGACACATGTTGCTGTATAGAGAGAATTCACAGATTTAGTCCAAGCAAACCAAAATAAAAATAGGAATGAAAATAATCAGCGGGAGAATTAGTAACCATCATCACAAGTATAAATAAGAATCCAGACATGCTAAAATATATAGTCATCCAGAATCATCAGTTTTCAGAAAAGGAAAGTGATTCATACACAAGGGAAAATGCATTGAATAAGAATGGTCCATAAATATCTCCAGAAGTATAATTAGCAGACATCAAAGAGCTATTATACTACCAGGCTTCACTCCTTGAATAACAGGTTTCCTAGTTACTTGCAACAACATTGAGGGCTTGACATACTGGTCTTTCCTCCTCTATTAGTCATTGCCTATGCTCTCAAGAGACTCCTGCCACTCTATTTGAGAATATAGCAGGATTCCCTAGGATGGGAGTCTAATACATTCCTACTCATTATGTGGGAAGGACTTACTCTTGATTGTTTCCCCAGCACAGGTCTCTAGATGTGTGTTTTTGTGGTTGTCTCTTCTTTCATTTGGGTTAGTTGTTGTTGGTGTTGAACACAATTACACACTGTTGACAGGCTATTTTAAGAAGAGGAATCATAAATTGTGTGCCAAAATTCATTATCAAATCATTTTAATCATTAAAGATTTTTAGTTTTTGACGTATACCGTAATTGTGGGTTGCCACAGCATAATCCTAATTTATGCCCATTTGAGCCATGAAAGAGAACTCCAATTAACTCTTTCAGTAATTTCTTATTAAATCACATGCTTTAAGAACCTGGAGATTCCAACACACTGTTTTGGCGTGGTGGGCACATATATTTTCCCATTCTCACATTTCTAGTTTCCACAATTTCCTTAGATTTCTGATGCTCTCTCCATTTCCTCTTGGCAATACCATCATTTCTTTAATAGAGAAATCCTTTTCCCAAGTCTGTAAGGTCTGTGTAATTCTCCACATGAGAATTTATTTGATTACTCAGTCATTTATCATGATATCCACTTTGCCAATAAGGGCAATTTGGGATGGGGAGATTGTGTACATGGATTAAACAAATGAAATTGGTAGAACAAAAATACATATCAAGATATAGTGAAGATAACTTCTAAACTATTTTGATTTGCATATCCCTGGATTTTTTTCTTGCTGATTTTTTTCTTTCTTTTTTTAAAAAAAAATTATTAGAGAAGTTGTAAGCTTACAAAACAATCATGCAAAATGTGCAGAATTCCCATACATCACCCCTCCACCAGCACAATACATTGTTGTGGAAAATTTGTTACAGATTATGAAAGAATATATCAGGTTATTACCACTAATTATGGTCCATAGTGTACACTTGGTGTATTTTTCCATACACCTATTATTTTTAACACTGTATATTATTATTGTACATTTGTTGGTTCATGAAGGAACATTCTCATATTTGTACTGTTAACCACAGTCCACCATCCACCACATGGTTCACTGTTATACAGCCCCATGCCTTGTGCATTCTATCCAAAGTATACAGTCAGTGGCTCTCACTCATCAAAGAGTTGTGCAGTCATAAACCTTTGAATGTTTTCCTTATTCAAAAAGAAAAATCTATACTCCCTAATATTGACCCTTAGCATTGATATAGTACCTTCTTTGACACTGATGAAAGACTATCACAATATTACTGTTAACTATAGTCCAAAAGTTACATTGTTTATTCCCATGCATCACTATATTCATACCACCTTGTAATAGTGCCATATATTCCAGTTCATAAAAGAGCATTTTTGTATTTATATTATTAACCACAATCCTCATCCAACTCTGGGTTCCTTATATTATTCAGTCCCTAGATTATTCTCTAGATTTCTTTCAAATGACATTCACATGCCTAGACTACCCGTTACAGCCATCCCATTTATAAACCAACTGTATTAGTTATACTCACTATAATGTGTTACTATGAACTCTATCCATTTTCACACTTTAGAGTCAAGTTAATTGAAAATTCTCTATATATTGAGCATTGGTACACGTTCTCAGTTCTCATCCTGTCTTCTACTAACCTATATTCAAGGCTTTAAATCCACTTGTTTTTTCTTCAAATTTAGTTCATATTAATGAGAACACAATATTTATCCTTGTGTATCTGGCTTATTTCACTTAGCATAAGGTCCTCAAGTTTCATCCATATTATATGCGTCCCAATTTCATTTCTTCTTACTGCTGCATAGTAGTCCATCATATATATATACCACATTGTGTTTATCCATTGATCAGTTGATGGACACTTGGGTTATTTCCATCTTTTGGCAATTATGAATAACACTACTATGAACATTGGTGTGCAAATGTCTGTTTGTGTCCCAGTTTTCATTTCTTTTGAATATATTCTTAGTAGATGAATTGGTGGATCATATGGTAGTTCTACATTTAGCTCCCTGAGGATGCACCAAACTGTTTTAAACAGATCCTGTACCTTCTCCATTCCCACCAATGGTGAAGGAGTGTTCCTATTTCACCACATACTCTCCAGAACTAGCTTTTTAAAATTAACTCTATTTTTTCTTTTTGGTTCAGTTCTGAGTCTACCTCCACCCCTTGCTGTCTGTGTCCATTCACTGGGTGATCTTCTGTGTCTGCTTCTTGACTTTTCTTCTTATTTTTCCCCTCCAGACTTCAGTGGGATTTGATCTTAGGGACCTCCAATGTGGAAGAGAGGCACCCTGTCACTTGCACCACCTCAGTTCCTGGTTTCTGGTTTGTCTCACCTTGACTCTCCCCTGCATTTCTCTTTTGTTGCATAATCATCTTGTTGCATGGTTTGCTGCACATCCATGTGGGCCTGGCTTGCATGCTCACCTTTTCTTAACGGTGGTACCAGGGATCGAACCTGGGTCCTCCCATGTAGTAGATGGATGCCCAACCTCTTGTGACACAACCGCTTTCTTGTTGTTTTGTTTTATTAGTAATGGTTATTCTATGAGGCCTGAGATTGTAGTTTTGATTTACATTTCCTAATAGCTAGTGATATTGAATATTTTTTCATGTACTTTTTGGCCATTTCTGTTTCCTTTTTGGAAAAAATATCTACTCAAGTCTTTAGCCCATTCTTAAATTGGATTGTTTGCTTTTTTATCATTGAGTTATATGATCTCTTTTATGTAGCATGGAAATCAAACCATGATCAGATATGATTTCCAAAAATTTTCTCCATTTTGAGTAGGTTGACTATTCACCTTTTTAACAAAGTTTTTTGAAGCAAAAAGTTTAAGTTTGAGGAGGTTGAATTTATCCATTTTTTGTTTTGTTGCTCATGCTCTGGTGTAAGGTTTAAGAAACCACCACTTATCACCAGGTATTGAAGATGTTTCCCTATATTTTCTTCTATGAGTTTTAGATTTCTTGCTTTTATATTTAGGCCTTTGATCTATATTGAATTAATTTTTGTATAAAGTATGTGACAGGGGTCCTTTTTCTTTATTTTGGATATGGATATCCAGTCCTCCCAGCAACATTTGTTGAACAGTCCTGCCCCAGCTGGGTAGGTTTGATGGCCTTGTCAAAATCACTAGACCATAGATGCAGAGCTCTGTTTCTGAAATATCATTTTGGTTCCATTGATTTGTATATCTATCTTTATGCCAATGCCATGTTGTTTTTTTTATCACTGTAGCTAAGTAATATTTAACGTGTGGAAGTGAGAGTCCTCTAACTTTATTTTTCCTTTTTAAGATGTTTCTGTCTATTTGAGACCACTTACCCTTCCAAATAAATTTGATAATTGGATTTTACATTTCTGCAAAAAAGGCTGTTGCAATTTCTATCAGGATTGCATTGAATCTGTACATCAATTTGGGTAGAATTGACATTTTAATGATAGTCTTCCCTTCCACAAACACTGAATGTTCTTCCAATTATTAATATTTAGGTATTCTTTGCTTTCTCTTAGCAATGTATTGTCATTTTCAGAATAGAATGCTTTACATCCTTGGCTATGTTAATTCTGAAATATTTGATTCATTTTGTTGCTGTTGTAAATGGAATTTTTTCCTGACTTCCTCCTCAGATTTCTCACTACTGAAGTATAAAAACACTACTGATTTTTGCATATAAATCTTGTATCCTGTCACTCTGCTGGATTCATTTATTAGCTCTGGTACCTTCTTGTGAATTTTGGGGGATTTTCTAGGTATGGGATTATATCATCTGTGAATAGTGAAAGCTTTACATCTTTGTTTCCAATTTGGAGGCATTTTATTTCTTTATCTTCCCTGATAGTTATAGCTAGAACTTCTAGCACTATATTGAACAACAGTGGTGACAGTGGGCATCTTTGTCTTTTTCCTGAGCTCATCATGAAAGCTTTCAGACTTTCACCATTAAGTGTAGTGTTAGCTGTGGGTTTTTCATATATACCCTTTTTCATGTTGAGAAAGTTTCCTTCTATTTCTATCTTTTGGATTTTTTTAACCAAGAAAGAATGCTAGATTTTGTCAAATGTCTTTTCTGCATCAATTGAGATGATCATGTGGTTTTTCTTTGATTCATTAATGTAGTGTGTTATGCTGATTGAATTTCTTGTGTTGAACCATCCTTGCATGCCTTGGATAAAACCAATTTGATGATGGTGAATATTTCTTTTAATGTATTGTTGGATTTGATTAGTGAATTTTTGTTGAGGATTTTTGTCTCTATATTTATTAGGGAAATGAGTCTACAATTTTCTTTTTTCATAATGTCTTTGTCAGGGGTGAGGAAAGAGTCAAAGATGTGTCCAATAATGTAGTTCATATGCACCAAAAGTGCCTGCAGCTGCCCAGAGAGGCTGGTGCAGTTCCTCCAATCTTCCTCCCTGCCAGAGGTAGGGCTGGAACTTAGGATTAGGCTGCAATCTGACCTAGATGGAAAGAAACTGGTGATTTTCAATCAGCCTGGCTTCCCTTCATGCTAGGGGCAGAGTTAAAATGGAAGCTACTGGCTTCTTTCTGACTTGGACATTTTCAAACTTTAGCTGTTTTTAGGATTGGACTTTACCTAGCTGAATTTAATCAGTAGTTGAAATCAGTGCCCAACCTTCTCTTCCTTGTCTATTTTTTTGGAAATGGAGCTTCCAACTCCACCAGGAAATAGCTCCCAAGGTGGCTTGCACCACCAGTGAGTGATGGGCACTGGCCTTCATGGCTTGGAATGCTCTACTCCCAAATCTTCACTTCAGATGGTCAGTCTTCTCCTTCCATTATTCCAAGGATTTTGCAAGATGCTCTTCTGGTCTCCTGGGTCCCATAAACTGGTGATTTAGATACCTCTGGCTGATTATTAACTACCCTGTAGGACAAGCTGACTCTTAGAGCTCCTTTCTCTACCACCATCTTGTCCCCTTTCAATCCCTGGGCTTTAATATGTGATAGTCCATGATCACTATTAAAATTCAATTATGAATATGTTTACAGTATAGTTTTAAATTTCTATGAGAAGAAAATGATTGAAAACTTTGGAAACTCTACAATCAAATTTTTCTGGTCATCTCATTTTTAATCTTCTTATGCCATGTCCTCCTTTCTCCTCCATGTCACAAGAACCTTTTAAAAATACATTCCTCTAAGTACCTTGAATTAAAAGGAAATTTTTAAACCAAAGTATAGTTGTAAAATGTATTGTTTTGTTAGAAACACTCTTCTGAATGATGTGTCACATGTCTCTATATTTTGAGAAAGATACTATTTCATTATCAAAAAAGCAAGAATGCCCACCATAGCCCTAGGGTTAAGGAACCTCAAGAATCTAAAGACATAAGAGTGAACTAGAACCAGGTCAGGCAGGTAGAATATATATATATGAAAAGATATGTAGAGAATTTGTGCCAACTTTAAGTATGCATCAAGGTAGGGTGATTTTAGATATAAAATATGAAGAGTAACTATTATCCACCTCACATTATTTCAGTCACCATGCTGACATGAATTCATGGTTTGGAATATGAGAAAACATGGCCACAGGGAGAAAATCCATTGAGCATCAGAGACATGCTCCAGAGAGCAGCCAACATAGAAGTTACTGTGGAGGCTGGGGGTCCAGGGCTTAGGACTATCTCCAATCACAGATTTTCTGGCATTACTGGTTTGAATTGCAGTTGTTTAAAGAGCACCATCCTTGATTTCTTTTTTCAAATAAGATATACAAAGACAGCGATTGCTTCCTTTTCCTTCCTTGTCATGTGAAGAATCAAATGTACAATTTCTGTAATTATCCACACATCCAAGTGCTAAGAAGGAAGAACAGAGCTAGAACTTTATCTTCTTGCACTGGTTTACCTATATTAGAAAGTTATATAAGCATTTTTCTGTTTGTGGATATAATTACCAGGGGGAAAATTGACACATGAGAAAAAATTCACTTTAAACTATGACTAAGTGGAATTGGCTACAACCATAAGCAAGGTTTCTTATGCCAAAAAGTGTTAAGAAGCTACATGGGACATTTAGCTCAGTAAAAACACAGAAATTAAATTATATACATTGCTAGATTTATGTCAGTTTACTCTTGATTTTTGCAAACTGTGATTTGATAGAAAGAATAAATGAGGAATTCCTTATAACTTGGCTTTATAGAAAGTGTATTGTATCTGCACAGTCATCTATTCTAGAAGGCCACTTCTATAACTTCTGAACACAATACATTGTCTACAAGCAAATTGCTGAAAATATCTTGTCAAAATTTAATTTCCCTAATGAAGCAATCTTCCAAATTCAACAGCATCACTGACTTACCAGTTATTTTTGCATTCATAAAGTGAATTTTAAGGAAACTGATATATGTATAGGATGGTTTTTAGGACCATTAATGATAGCTGAAAATATTAATTGACCAGTTTCCATTTTGTTTAATGGAACAAATAAGATTATTTGTTGAGTGTCAAATTGATATAGTGTTCGAATGAACACTATATTTCTGTAGAAATGTATTCTTTGTCATTAGTATTCAAAATTGAATTATGCTAATGTAGGAATGAGAAGAAAATTATAAAAGGAACCCATTTAAACAAAATCAAGCAAATATTATTCTGACAGTTGAAAGAATAGGATCATGAAATGTACTCAGACAATACCTTGCCATAACAAAGAGGAAAGACTCATAATTCTAGAGAAATTTCCATGAAAATAGCCAGTGATTAATGAAATAAGGAAACCCTGAGTAACCAGAAACATTGAGAGAGTATTATAAGAAAGAATCAGGACAACATAGGATTCCAATAAACAAAAGAAACCATGGTGACATAGAATCTTAGGTTTTGAAGGGATGTTACATAAAAATGCTATAACTTGTAGGAACCTGTATTTAACTGAGTTCAAAATATTCACTAATACATATTTTATTTTTCTTAGAAATATTTAAATATTACATCTTTCCATTCATAAAAGCCAATTCAGGGGAAATATATAAGCTGCTTCTTGTGTCAATCTTCCCCTTTTTAAGCACCCATGACCTCATGTTCTGTTTTCTACCTGCTGTCTCAGAGAAAAGCCTTTAGGAATCACAAAATCCATCCTTTCAGCAAAGAAAATGTGGTGGAGTAATGCTTATAGTAGTTTAGAAATAAGTTCTTGAGACATTTTTGTGTAAAAATAGCTTATAAAATGTGCAAAATGTCTTCTGATAATAAAAAAAAATCTCTACAACTTGTGAGCAAAAATAAAAAATATACATTATTAAATATTTTAACTTGGTGAAAAATATGTTTCCTCCATTTAAATTAGAATTAAGAGAGAAGTGGCAAAAATGTCAAAACAAGAAAAACAAAGCAAATGACCCAACTGTTAGAACAAATTTATGAAGGAAGTTAACCTGAATGGACTTGGGCAGAAAAAGGAATAGATTCCCCATGCTAGGAAATATGTATGAAGGTGACCTGAAGTTAAAAGTAGTGATAAACATGGAGTGGGCAGGAAAATAGATTATTCTGACATTTAAAAAAAGAAGGCAGAGAGAAGCTTTGCTCCTAAAGACACTCTCCAGATAAATCCCTCAAGCTCTCTGTAATTTATATATGCTGCTTTTTAAAGAATTAAACCCTCCTATGGCAACATTTTAACTTGATGTACTAATTTCCTTACTTGCAGAAAGCCCATTCCTCCTTCAGGTCTCATAAAAGCTGGGTTCTCATTGGTGATGATATTTGTAAAGTAACCAACAGAGGAGAAAAATAAAGTACTGTATAGATAATTTGATGAAAGGGGAATATGTAGATTAAGAGAAATTTAACTCAGGCATAATCACCTTTTCTTAGATTTCATAACAACAATACAGATAAAATGAAGTAATCAAAGATCTGGTAATAAAAATATTATCATTAGTAATAGTTGAATGAATCACTCAAACAATTATGACCAACCCATGCAAATTAGAGACAGCTTAGAGAAATACAAATCAGCATCAAGATGCTCTTGGAGTTAAAGAGCTCTCCTAGAAAAATGAACTCTAGCCTTGGGGAAGTAGACATGCTACTTTCTCTCCTACATGACCCTCCTTCCACCTTGACATGCCTTGCTCATTCCCACTTCCTTCCCCTGAAGAATGTCCTTTCCTTCCAAAGTCAGAAACAACTGTGCTTTCATTGAAGGAGTTGATGAAAGTAGTTCATAATAAGACAAAAGTACCTATGTATGTGAGTCTTATTTAAAATGTGCATAACAATTGTAAATATACATTTAGTTATTACAGTGTTTTCTTTATTTGCCTACACATAGATCTTGAAATAAATAAAAATTGGTGTTAAAAATATAATATATAATATTAGTATAGCTAAGTTTAATATTGATTCTTTCATCTATATCCTGAAGAAGAAAATATGGTCCAATAATCAAAAATATGAGAAAACAAGACAAATATAACAGGTGATTTGACTACAGAAGGATAGAATCAGGGAGCTACCTGCTCTCACAGATAAACAAATTTGCATTTTAAGAAATTATTTATAGCAATGTACCTAGTCACAGTTACCAGAATCCACTGAGACCAGCAACACTGAGGGGGATTTAAATCACAAAACATGGCAACTTAGAACATTTGTTCACAAAAGGACTCTCTCAAATGTCTGGTACCAGTATTACATCATTCCTGAGGACAACCGTGGGGAGAGTACGGCTGTACAGATCAAATAATCCTATTTTCTCTTCCCTGAACCATGTTACACTCCACTGCTACTATTTTCACTCTATTTTATGTAAACATCACCTCGGACCTTACCAGGAGTTTGGGGTCAGAGGTTAGCTGCAGAAGAAGGTTCAAAAAAGGATGGACTGGGAGGGGTTTCTCAGTATTTGAGGAAGGTCTTCTTTTTCAGTGCCTCACATCCCTCCAACTCTAAATTCATGAGCCCCTTCTTCGCTTTCTCATGTGACTGGTTTCATTTGAAAGAGAAGACCAGTCATGGGTCTTTTAGGCCTGAAAAGCTTTCTCCCTCTTTCCCTTTATTCCTTGGCCTTCTCAACACTTGATACCTATTATTCTCTAAAGTGTGACTGAATTTCCTTGAGTGGCCTCAGTGATTCTACAGTGTGCACTGGAAATCCCTAAGTGCAGTTTGCTAACACTCAAAAGGAAAATGACAGTACTTAGGAAAACTGAGGGAAGTGGATGTGGCTCAAGTGATCAGGATTTTGCCTACCAGAAGGGAAGTCCCATGTTTCATTCCCAGTACCTCCTGGAGAAGGCAAGCTGGTGTGGCAAGCAGGTGTGGTGAGCTGACACATCAAGATGACACAACAAAAGAGACACAAAGATGAAAGACAGTGAGAGACACAACAAAGCAGGGAGCTGAGGTGACTCAGGTGATTGAGCAACTTTCTTCCACATAGGAGGTCCCAGGTTCAGTTCCCAGTGTCTCCTAAAAAGAAGATGAGCGGACACAGAGAACACACAGCAAATGGACACAGAGAGCAGACAGTGACTGCAGATGAGGGAGGTAAATAAAATAAATCTTTTTAAAAAAGAAAGGAAAAATGACAATTCTTAGGATGGGAGCCCTCAGTAATTGCTGTTAGAGGAGTCAAGAAGTCGCTGCAGAAAGTTTAGGAGGCAGGGACAGACTGAGGTGGGATCAGATTCAGGGATGCACAGTTCTTTGTGGAGGTTGAGCCTGTATGTTGATGAATGACTGTGAAGGCTCAGACCTCTGGAAGAGACATGGCATGAGTGGATAAATCCTGAGGTTTTCTTAGAGAATGTCCAAGGATATCACACCATCACTTGCAATGGTGTCAAGCTGGGAATAGAGCCATTTTACCAAGGGGATAGGAATCCTGGGGCCATGCTTCATGAAGCAGTCCATATAAGGATAGGGCAAGATGGACTTTCCAGGACTTCCTTTGCTCTCTGGATTTTCCCTAAATCCTGCTCTTGGTGTTTTAGAGGACAAGAGAGTTGCATTATAAAATGAAAAGAATGTACTGTCAAAATTAAACTCCCAATGGTACATGGCATCCCATTCCCAATTATATGTGATAATCATTGGCAAATATTTTCTCAGAAAACTTATATGTTCTAATTAAGTTTTATATACAAACTATATATAATATATATATACACACGGACAATGTGTGTATGCATGTATACACTGATCTATTAGGAACTTGTTCCACAATTTACCTTCATATCTGTTAATGAGATTTATATATATTACTGAAGTATTGTTGGAGTAAACATTGATAAAATAATCAGCCATTATCATATATACATGTTTTTCTAAAGATTTGGATTATGTCTAACATTGTGTACAATATTCCATCTTACCAAGAATAATCATAGGAATATAAAGGCTCATCTAGATGATTCTCCTCTTCCACATGGCCTGAACCAGGGTCACTTGATGGAATTCAGGTCATATCTGCTCAGGTTTCATAAGCCCTGATGGCTTCACTCACATATCTGCTGCCTTGGGAGGGATGACTGGAAGGCTGGGCTCAACTGTTCTTGCCAACCAGACACTTGCTAATGGCCACTGCAGCATGGTGGCTTCAGGGTGATCAGACTCCTTACATGTGGCTCAGGAATCCCAAGAATAGTGATCTGAGAGACAGGAAGTGGAAGATGCCAGTTTCTCACCTTCTGAGTTATAAACCAGTTTGTGAGTCTTGCTTCCTCTCCTACCATCCACAGCAGTCACAGAGCCCACCCAGTTTCAAGTGGAGTGAACACAACTTCTCTCCCTCTACAAGTGGCTCATCTTGGTAACAATTATACTCAGCCAACACCCCAATTTTCCCTAGTGATGACATCAATTTGCCACAAGCTGGGCCTCAAGGAGCATTGGCCTAACTGGACTTGGATTAATTACTGTGATCATTAATTGGTCTCCTCAGACACAGGTGCAAGATAGCATCACACAAATCCCCACTGTGATTCTCAGAGCTACTAAATATGCCAGTCCCTCTGGTCAGACCTGTGACTCCATGCACATCATTGTAGGTGTGCCTGTTTTCAAGGAACCTCAATGCCCATTTTGCACCATAGCCTGGACTGCTTAATCACCACCAGGGTAGTGGGGGGTGAGTTCTTGATAGTTGCAGCATATATGATTTACATTTTCTCCCCCAAACCTTCCAGTTCTTTCTCCCACTCCAAATAGTAGCAAGATCCCTAAATAGTTAAAACTGCAAACCCCTTTAACTGGTGACAGATCATCAGATCTTGCACTAAGATTCTAACCTGATTTTTCAGAAGTCTGCCATGGCATCTTTTTCCCCCAAACTACCTTATCACCCTTATAATCACGCCAATATCGATAAGTCTTTCTTGCTTTGCAGAAAACATCTCTTCCTTTAGCATGTTTTCTGTCCTTTTGGTTCATGAGCAATTCACTTAATTCCTTGAAAATCAGCTCCTTTCCCCTGCTGCAGGTTGACATGCCCCATAAAAGATCTCCCTCCTCTGGCAGTGGGTGTAGATGTCAAGCCTAGGAGGTGCCTTCTGTCCTGCTGCCAATGATTAGGACTCAGCCAGGACTAGGCTCCGAACCATCTCATCCTCCCACTACAAATGATGAGGACCCCACATAAGCCCCCTAAATAAATGTCATTAATCACCAATCTAGACTTGTATAAGTCTTTCTTTGGTCTAACATATCCCAACCAATTTGGCAGGAAGTTGTTTTTTTTTACACTTGGGACAACAGTAAGTGCCAGAGAGGGCTTTAGGGATTTCTCCAGAATTCTAAGTGACCTTATCTTTATTACTGCTTCCAGGTGGCTGAGATCAGAATTTCCTACTTTCCCTCCTTCACCTTACCCAGTATTTTATCAGTGGCATTCTTGTGCTATGATTATTCAAAGATGCTTCTCACCTTCTCATACTCCAGATTGATATCCTATTTCCAAAGAAACCTTCCACATCAAATTTCTGCCAAGGCATACAAGGGTCTTAACATGTTCAGACATTAATGTCCTCATTAAAGACTCAGAAGAATCATTTATAAAGAAATAAAACCATGAAAGCAATCATCACTAATTGAAAATTTCATGGAAATTCTGCTAAATGTAATTGTACTTTAATTCCCTGGTCAAACCAGTGATTATACTTTAAACTAAGGTGTTTTGTTACTTCATATTCTATTATCATTAGAATACATGGCTATGGATTAGGTATTATAAGATCTTGATTCCAGCTTTCTCTTTCACAAATGTCCCTCAAAACAAAATATTTGCTGAGAGGCAGGGCTTGAAAGAGGTTGTAGTTATTATAATTAATATCCTCATTTGTAAGATAACACAAGAAATTTATTTCATTAAAAAGAATTTCAAATACCCCTTAAATATCTATCTTTGCACAGCAGTCCTGTGAAATGGAAACCATACTGAGAAAGAAATTGATGGTAAAGTCCTTGGGCATGGTTATTTCAATTGTAAATTCATGTCTTAATAATACAGGTTCATCTGTTAAAAATATTTCAAAACCAATTTAATTGTGGAATTTTCACTGATATCTTTCTAATTAAAATAGCTGGCCAAGTATAAAATAATAACAGAGTAAGGGGTTTTATTGTTCTTTTAGCATCCTTTTTATTAATTTGGAAATTTTAAAGAAGAACGGGTCTATTGTTAAATCAAAACAATTCATAGAGTCTTACTTGGCTGTCTCTGTAATTGGAATTCTTCCATGGGTTTCTTATATCCATTAATAAAATAATTCCAGTCATTTATTTCATTAAAATATATACCAAACTTCCATAACTGGCTTTCCCCTCCTCAGAAATCCTTGTAAACAAAATACCTGCCAAGAATTAAAAGCATTTTAAAGTGGTTTGCCATTACTACTATCACCCTTATCACCAATGTACCTGCTGTGGCCAGCAACTGCCAAGTAGCTCTTACACCTTGGGACTTGGGGCCCAAGGAGAAGGTGATCAGAGCTGTGAAATGGGATCCTGGTGTTTGAGGATCTGGGAGGAACCAGGACAACACAGAAGGTGCAGAAACCTGCTGGGAACTCATAGAAGACCAGTAAAGGTGACATTCAGGGGAGGGGAGGGTAACCAAGGAAGAGGCTCAGATTCCATGGACTGAAAGTTCATTTTCCATGGGTTCATGGGTGAATGGGTGGGGTGATGAATAAAAATAAGACAAAGAAGAGTATGGGTAAATAAACTATCATAAGCCTATAAAATTAAAAATGTGCCATGTATCTTAGGAGTTGACAATGGTTAGAGAGTGGTAAATAATCCATGTTCTCTAACTTTAAGTATAATATGTATATGAAATATATAAAATATATGTTATTTATATATGAACCCAAAAGACATAGGTATGCATCTATGTTAGTGTGAATGTCTAAATGAGTAAATAAGCCTAGAGTGAATTTGATCCCACTGCCCTGTTGGCCTACAGCCAGCCTTGTTGAATTAGCCACCTAAGGTGGAGGTGTGGCCTGGAGACCAGGGCATTCAGTGTCATGTGAGAGACATTTAGGTCTTTTCCCCAATTTAAAAAAGTTAGTTTGAGAGTATTATTTTTTATCTACTACAAATGGAATTGTCTCTAAATATATATGTTCTTTCATACATACATACATATGTAAGAAATAAAAGTTCTTCCAAGTGGTTCTGTTTAACTCTTCTGGGTGTTTTCACTGTGCATATCTACATGTGTGGATGAATCCTTAGGAGGACACTTCTCATGGATAAGAATCCCTCATGTAATATAAAACTCCATAAAACACAGAGTCAAAAGTATTTATACAGATGTTTAGCATTATATTGTTCTTTATTAATCAATTCAATTAAAAACCCTTGAAACTGGCTTGCATAGCTGTCCCTTTCATAGAAGTGCCTCTTGGGAAAATACATTTGAAAAAATAAAATAATTTTGAGGTTTTTGGCCATTTCAAATATAATTATAAAATCAATTATAATACCATAATCAGTCCACTTTAACTTCCTTTCCATGTGCTAAAATCCTTATGAAGAAAACATCTGCCCAGAGAAATAATTTAAAGAAATGAGGCCTTATTACTAGAGGTATTAAGCTAAGATGAAATGGAGGGCTGTTGTTTCAAAAGAAAATTTAAAGTTGTCTTAACTGGCTGGCTATTTCTAATGAGACATACAAGCACCTTAAAAGACAAGCATTATTATTGCAATAATAGTCATGCAAGACAATTAGAGGAATTTATTATAAGAAAATTTAAAGCACCTTTAGCTCTTTGTTCTTTTGACTGAAACCCTTTCAAATATAATATCTACCAGGAATTTTTTAAAAAAACATTTCATTATACTATTATTGTAATTATTCTTCAGAAAGAAACAGTTTCCTGAAGAAACTGCTGAATCAAGTCTGTGAAAATAAAAGAATTTGGAACTCATTGCACCTTAAATTAAGGAAGTCTCACAGATGGTGAGATAACAGAAAGACACAGGGACAATTTTAAGTGGCTTCAAGCAACAAAGTCAGAGGTAGTATGAGCATGAAAATACCTAAAGATAGCAATAAAATAGCAATCTTTGTTTCACACTGATACACATAAATAGTAAATGAGGGAGAAGAGAAAGCTCTTTCTTACAATAGAAAGTCCACCAACTAATGGAGAGGCATGATTGAGTTTGAAAATCATATTTTGCAAACATTATAGTAATAATTTTCCCAGTCAAGAATTACCAATACATGCTAAAAATACAGGGTAAATTTTGAGAATTTCCAGGATATTCACATTGTCTCAAATATGTCCCTGCAAAATACTCCTTACAGAAATGAAAAGATAACTCTATCAAGAAGCCTGGAAGACTACACTTCATCCAAAGGATTATGTTATCATCACCAATAATAGGACAAATGGACACCATGCACTCCCCCACTCCCCAATATGATATACAAGGAAGAACATAGCATCCCTTCAGTGGTCTTCCTACCAAAGATACACACCTATGTCCAATCACAAGGAAACATTAGAACAGAGGTTCTTAACCTTTTTTGTTCCATGGACCCCTTTGCCAGGCATGTGAAAACCACAGCCCCTTACTAAGTCCACAAAATTTCTATATATGAGTAATGAACATTCTGTAGAGGAAATCAAGGAAGAAAGCCTTTTACAACACCATGTAATGGAATCAAATAGCTATGAATAAATCTAACCAAGAATGTAAAGGAAAGACATTGCTAAAATAAATCAAAGGAAAACTAAATTAATGGAAGGAAATTCCATGTTCATCGATTAGAAGACTAAATATTAAGATGTCAATTTTATACAATGTGATTTACAGATTCAGTGCAATCCCAATAAAAATTCTAACAGCTTTCTTAGCAGAAATTGAAAAGCCAATCATAAAATGTATATGGAATGATAGGGGCCCTAAATAAAAAGTCATCTTGAAAAAGAATGATGGAGACAGAAAGTCACACTTCCTCATATTAAAACTTGCTACAAAGCCACAGTAATCAAAACTGTATAGGAGTGGCACAAGGAGAGACATAAAGACCATTGGAATCTAACTGAGAATTCAGAAGTAATCCAATTATTTTGACAAGGATGTCAAATTCACTCAGTTAGGAAAGAATAAACTTTCAACAAATGGTACCATGAAAATTGGATGTATGCATTCAAAGAATGAAGGTGGCTCACCACCTCAGACCACATACAAAAAATAACTCAAAATGAATCAAACACCAAAATATAAGAACCAAGACTACAAGACTTAAAAGAAAACATTTGGAAGCATCTTCAGGACATTACATTAGGTTCCTTGGTCTTTACACCTAAAGCATGAGCAACAAAATAAGAAATAGATAAATAGAAACTCACCACTTTTAAAAAAAAATTTATGCAAAAAGTCAGGAGAAGTCAGGGAATGATGGATTCCTCTATGTTCTTGGCTATGTTAGATAAAAGAATTTAAGAACATGCCAGATATTTAGGCCAGTCATTTATTGGAGAAATAGGGGAAGAGAATTGGATTATGCAACTGAATGCACAGGTTTCTCCAAGCAGAAACAGTGTTTTGGGCTTGTGGGGCTATCTTTCTAAACTATTGTTTACCCCTCCCTTTCCTAAAGTTGGGGGAAGGTTCCCAGGTATTTGCTTTTCTGATTGGTAGCTCCACCTGTTAGTTCTCCAGGGTGAGGCCCCTTGAGGCTTTCCCTTGACCCTAATGAGATCTTGTTCCAATCTTGTTCTAAATAGGGTTCTCCTGGGGTCCTTCCTGCAGCCTTCTTGGTGGAAATCTTTCCCTCAGGGGGTTTCCAGACAGAGTTCCATATTAGTCAGGTATTTTGTAATTTCTACAAAATAACTGACTAGTACTCTTCAAAATTGTCAGTCATAAAAAAAAAAAACAAAAAAACAAGAAAGTCTGTGGAAATTTTATAGCTTAGATTAACTTAAGGAGACATGATGACTAAATGTAAAGTGGTAGTCTGGATAGGATCCTGGAACAGAAAAAGACATTAGATAAAAAGTAAGGAATTCTGAACAAACTATGGAAGTAAGTAATAATGTTTCAATATAGGTTCATTAATTGTATCAAATGTACCATACTAATGGAACATGCTAATATTAGGAGAAATTGTGTGTGTGTGTGAGTGGTATTATATGGAACCACTCTGTACTAGCTGCTCAAATTTTCTGTAAATTTTTCCAAAAAACAAATTATATTAATAAAAAATAAAAATGAGTATTATTATATGAAAAAAACCCATACAATTTCTGTGAAGACTCTTCACACATTAATATAGTAGTTTTTCATATTGCATCACATACTCTAAGGAAGTAGATCACAAAAGCCTCTGTATACTGAATTCACCTGGGAGCTTTAAAAAGTTCTTATGCCTGGGTCCCATTCAGTGATAGGAATTTAATTGTCCTGTGTTTAGAATGGGTACTTAGAATGGGTACTTAGAATGTGTTTAGAATGGGTAAATTTGAGAACCATTTCTCTAAGGAGGTGAGACCCCAAACATGGCCTCAGGACTCATAGTGTGTAGTAAGTGAACCTGTAGCTTGAGCACATTGAGGAGATTGGAAGAAAATCAGAATCAAATCCCATATCCCCACACAAGGGCTACATAATCAAGATCTGCATTTTAACAAAATCCCAGAGGATTTATATTACAGAGGATACATTGAAGAATGAGCAACACTGGAATTCATTCCAATGTCCCATTTCACCACTCTTAAAACCTGTGCAGAACAAGATTCTGCCACTCCCTCATTCTGTTCATATCCAAAGACATTTCAAAAAAGGTATCTTACTTTGCCTACACTTAATAATTTAGTTACCCAGATCTTGGTTCTGAGCCCCCCACTTTCCAAACGTATTTCCTTGTTTTTGGTAGAGGCTGAAAATAAAAGACTCTTCAATTAAAATACTGATTAACACAGTCACACTTAGAATGACAAATAGGAGTCTTTCCTGCTTTTCTACACTTTAAGCCACATTCCCCAGACATAAAATTTGAAATATTTTAATTCTTCTTGTGTTTATCCTCAAGTTTGAACTACATTTTTAAATTTAACTTTGTCAATTAATATTCAATAGATTCACTTCTGTGTGGCACCCTCATAGTGTGTTTGACAACCCCTATACTCCCAAAATAATTATATCATAAGCTTAGTTAAATTAATTCATTTTTGCATCATCATGCAATTATTTATTACTAAGTTTGGCTGCTTACAAATTTCTTTTTTATATAATTTTCTTTCTTGTGTTATTTTGTCATTAGCTTCATTTTCTTTGACTCACACATTTATGATAATATTTATCCAAAGCAATCTTAACACTACTGCTCTGAGTCAAATTTATCTTACAACCTACTGTGTCCAAATGTTTTCCTTGAGGTGTCTGCTGTTAAAATAGGTGTAATCAAACCTTGTCCTCCACATGCCCTGCAACAAAGAACAGAAATTTTAATCTTCATCTACTTTTTGCCCTTTACCTTTCCCAGTTTTTATGATCATACAGAATGTGGTAGAGGTATCATTTATTGTCTTCCTCAAATCTAAAAAAGGAGCAGTACATTTAAAATTTATAAAGCTCTACAAACATGAAGTATGATTCAAAATATTGTTAATACATCATTTATCTAATAAATACAATGACATTCTACTCAAACATCACACTGAATTTCCTGAAAAACTTGACAAATTGATTTTAATATTTATTTAAAAGACAAAGGCCCAAGAATAGTGCCATTGAGCTCTTTGCTCTGACTACCAGTTGGGCACTTCTTGCTCTTCATGCTCAGGGCCTGACAGGCAAGAATAGGGCCCCCTGTCTTTGCTGGAGTGTTTGATCTGGCCTATCAGGAGGAAGAAAGTATGCTGTTTTATAAGAGGGGCAAGGAAGAATATGATTGGCACCCAAATGATTTACTTAGGCACCTCTCAATACACCCCTGCCTGCCTGTGGAATAAATAAAGACAAAAAACAGCAAACTCTTCCTGAGAAGAGCATTGTGACCAGGAGATAAGACTCAACAGAGTTGATGATCTGGCACATGGTAAGCTCCTTAGAATAGCAGAGGGACTAGGTGGAGGTGAAGGAAATCTAGAATGAAGAAGATGGGAGATAATGAGTATCAATTGTGGCCCCAAGACCACCTACAAAACACTGGCTTTGTGGTGTCAATATGCTTCCTCTTGCAAGATTCCTACATGAGGAGAGGCCACCTGGAATCCAGAGGAGTGCTCCCTGAGCATATAGAGATCCAAGTGGTCCAAGGGATGGAATAGATCCCACTTAAGAGAAGAAATACTTGGCCAGATTTTGAGTGTTAAGAAATTAATTCACTTCTGCTGAGGATGAAATAAAATGAAGGCTGTCAAAATCTTATGAGATAGTTATACTGATGAAATATTGTCATAAGGACTGATGTCCATGAATTAATGGGAAGAAAAACCCAGACTGAAAAGGGTGAGAATGGGGTGGAGTGAGAAGAAATGCTGTTGAAAGAATTCTGCTCACAGCTTGCATTGAAAGGAGATGAGAGAGAGAGATCAGTAGCTGGAAATAAAGGTTCAAAACTCTTTTAATTTTTTTTTCAAACTTCAGAATGACAGATTTTAAAAAAATGTTTGAAATCTACAAGGATAATGAGATTGACAAGGAGTAGTTAAAATAAAGTATATGATATAAATAATCATATAAAATTAATGATACTGCAAGAAGGAATGAGATTCAAACACAAAGTTAGAGATAAAGAAAACAGCTGGGATAAAAGATAACATGCCACCTGTTATGGGAGAGATGCCAATAGAGGAATACTTGGAAATTTTTAAATACACTGTTATATATTTTATTTTATTTTATTTTTTAAATATATGTATATATATTTATATTTCTCCATTAAATGTAATGGATACATATAAAAATTTTTTTTGTGTGTGTGTGTGTGTGGATCAAACAATATGTTACACAATATATTTAGTTCATAGTAATGCATTCATACAGTATTTGTCCTTTTGTGTCTGGCTTGCTTCACTCAGCATAATGTCCTCCAGATTCATCCATGTTGCCATGTGCTATACGACTTCATTTCTTCTTACAGCTGCATAATATTCCATTGTGTGAATAGACCACAGTTTGTTTATCCATTCATCTGTTGATGGACAACTGGGCTGCTTCCAACTTTTGGCAATGGTGAATAATGTTGCTATAAACATCGGTGTGCAGATGTCTGTTCGTGTCACTGCTCTAAGTTCTTCTGGGTATATACCCAGTAGTGGTATTGCAGGATCATGTGGCAAGTCTATATTCAACTTCTTTAGGAACTGTCAAACAGTCCTCCATAGTGGTTGTACCATTTTGCATTCCCACCAACAGTGAAGAAGTGTTCCTATCTCTCCACATCCTCTCCAACACTTGCAGTTCTCTGTCTTTTTAATAGTGGCCATTCTGATAGGTGTAAAATGATATCTCATTGTAGTTTTGATTTGCATTTCCCTAATCATGAGTGATGTTGAGCATTTCTTCA